>JAQQPU010004102.1:6508-38645 GCA_029168905.1 Artemia sp. Kazakhstan ARC1039 | reverse complement strand
CACACACACAAAAACTTACACACACACAAAAACTTACACACACACACACAAACGTACACACACACACGCACAAAAACTTACACACACATACAAAAACTTACACACAAAAAAAAACTTACACACAAAAAAAAATTATACACACACAAAAACTTACACACACACAAAAACGGGTGGGGTAGGAGGGCCCTTTGGGGTTGGGGTATAGGACCTCACAACACTGCTCAAATACAGCTTGTGTATTATAACGACCACAGAGTTTCACCCTCAAATCCTCTTCTAAAACATCTTCTAAAATCATCTTTTTAAATGTCTCTAACTGTTTCACCGAAATAATTCCCTAAAATGTCTAAAACGGTTTCGCCCAAATAATCCCTAAACGTAATTTCTGCGTGTTCCTTTTGTTTTTGACATCCCTGCGCTGTCACATTTCAAATCACTAGGAAACCCTTTCCCACGTTAATCTCTTCATCTCTAAGATCAAAACATTCACTCGGAAACAATTCTCCTTTCATGAGAAATCAATCAACCTTGACATCACCTGTCAGACATTAATAAACTTCACCCGGAAACAATTCTCTCGGACGAACTCCAAAGACATTAATAAACTTCGCCCGGAGACATTTCTCGGAAAAGTGTCCTCCCTGGGGATTCCATGCCCATATTTGGTGTGGGATTGGGACTGACAGCACAGGTGTTCTCCCTAGGGACTCTATGCCCAAATATGGAGTCCCGTCACGACTGGCCTCCCCTTTTCTACTTACGCTAAAGATTGAAATTTTTTCGAATCACAAACCCCTGAATCACAAAGGCCGGTTAATTAGAATTGATAGCTCTTTTAAGAGTACAAAAAAACTTCATCGAAAAGGGTGAGGTATTGACTAGGGGGCGAACCCCCTCATATACGTAATGATTTCTGTCTGTTTTAAGTTTTAATGTTTGCTCCTTACTTTCAGTTGAAAAAACTTGTTTTTTTGTTTAATTTCTGATCGTTTCTTAAATAATGGTGGGAAATCCGGCGGCCCCTTCATAGAAATGTCCCCTCCCCCAAGAAAACATCCTCCATGGAAAGATACATCCCCGTAACCCCAATCTCCGACCTCCCCCCCCCCCCCCACCCCCGAAAAAAATCCCTCCTGAAACGTGTGTATACTTCCCATTAAACAATACTAAATGTAAATAATGTAAATAATAAGTTCATAACTTGCAGCCCTTCCCCCAGGAACTGTGGGGGATTAAGTCATCCTCAAAGAAATATTTATTAGATTTTAAACTATGCTGAACAAAATGGTTATCTAAAAATTTTTAATGGGTGACTTCAGAAAAAAAATGATCGAGGGAGGGGGCTAAGTTACCCTCTAATTTTGTTAGTCACTTAAAAAGGGCACTAGAACTTTTATTTTCTGTTCAGTTGAGCCCTCTCACGATATTCTAGGACTACTGGATCGATACGGTAACCCCTAGGGGAAAAAAAATAAATAAACACGCATCCGTGATCTTTCTTCTGGCAAAAAATACAAAATTCCACATTTTTTCAGATAGGAGCTTGAAACTTCTATAGGGTTCTCTGATACGCTGAACCTGATGGTATGATTTTCATTAAAGTTCTATGACTTTTAGGGATTGTTTCCCCCCATTTTCAAAATTAAAGCGATTTTTTCAGGCGTATAGCTTTTGATGGGTAAGACTAAACTTAATGAAACTTGTATATTTGAAATCAGCATAAAAATTTTATACTATTGATGTATCTTTTGGTATCAAAATTCCAGTTTTTAGAGTTTTGGTTACTATTGAGCCGGGTTGCTCCTTCGTTATCATGAACTGTTTGATTTAGTCCAGTAAATCTACGGAAAAAATCGACTATCTGGGACAAAATTGCCATATAAATAATTTTTACACCATTTTGTAGAGATAAAAATTCTGTACAACCTACCAAAAATCCCCAAGAATCCCCTTGACGGAACAGGGTGAAAAACGGGGGGAAAGGGGATAATCCAGGGGAAAACTCGAAAATCTACGACCGGTAGTTTTTGATGCTGAGAATGGCATTCCTGAGACTCTTGGGCCTAAGGAGATCGAATATGCTTTTTTTATTGCTGTGTAATAGGTCATTCCCCCGTTTCCCCACTTACAGGGGGAAAAGAGGGGGGAAATAAAGATCCTGCACAGCAGTCTGCAAGACTTGTTTTCTGGGGTTTCCCAGTGCGAGAAGAATGAATATGTTACTTTGATTGCTCTGTCGTTAGCCTTTCATCCCCCCCCCGACCCATTTTCCAGTTACAAGGGAAAAAGAGGGGGAAATCAAGATATCCTCTAAAAGGAAAAGATAGTCAGACGGCTCAACAGAATTTACAGAGGAGACAAATGTCTATCAACTCGGTTTTAAAGCCCTCTAACACCGTTTTGACGAGAGTTTAATATCCTATTCCCTGGTGCTTCTCTTTTCCACTTTGCTCAATATTCACTAATGATGCATTTACACATAGTGGTAATCCGAGCGGATTGTGAAAACTGAGCCGATTTTCCAACCGGTTTTGCACTTGAAATTTTTTTTAGCCGAAAGCTAGTAGTCGTTAAGATCGTAAAGTGAATTCTAACTTTGGAGAAAATTTGGAGCTTTCCTTATAGTTCAGGCTGTTTTCAAATGTTTTATATTGTAAGGCAGAGCAGAAATAGAAGGAAATAATTTGTGTTACTTGGAAAGTGCGACTCGTCACACTGGTTGTATAGTTCCTGAATTCTGTTTTTACGTGTGAACAAGCGGTAAGCCTTACGTACAACTTAAGGTACTTTCCTTCCTCGCTTTACGTCCTATGTCTGAGAGCCACTTAAATGATCAAAATCTTTAACTGCGCCTCCTGACTCGAGGCTGATTAGAGGTGTTGAACTCACAAATCTTATGGACAGATTCGCTTTGTGGGTTGTTTTCGTGTCCAAAACAGGGCTTAGGTTTGGATTTAGCCACAAGTGTGACTACAATGTAGCTCGTGCAAAAAGCTTTCTTTCTTGCCTAATAAGTTTTTGTTTCTAGTTTTCATATGACACCCTATTCAGGGAGGAAGAACATGAACGTTGCAAGCTCCGCAGCCGCAGCATCTGTACTTGTGGTGAAAGTGCCAGAATCACAAAAAAGGAGCTCTTTGGATCAACGAGGCTTGTGTGCAACGGGGTAAACAGATAACAGTTGAAGACGGTGAAATAGTACACAACCAGTGCAGAAAAGACTACTGCCGTCCTA
The DNA here is from genome assembly GCA_029168905.1 of Artemia sp. Kazakhstan ARC1039. Taxonomy (NCBI): domain Eukaryota; kingdom Metazoa; phylum Arthropoda; class Branchiopoda; order Anostraca; family Artemiidae; genus Artemia; species Artemia sp. Kazakhstan ARC1039. The sequence continues at coordinate 35,410 of JAQQPU010004102.1, read as the reverse complement.
CGTCCATAGCTTGTCTCATAAAAAGAAAGAATGACGATTTCAAGAATACGCCAGCAGGTTGGACAAGTGCCTTTCTTCTTCTACAACAGAAGCCAACAGGGGAACAGTCTTGTGTACAAACCCATCCCGACCATCACCTTCGACGACAAGATCAATGGCATTGACCTACTATAGCATGCAAGCTGGATACATGACACGAAACGGGCAGTTTGGAGTGGATTTATGCAAGCAATTCACCATGGGTCACACAAGGGCGTCTCGTCGATTGTTTTTCTGCCTATGACCGACTATAATCCCTCCAATCTTTCTTGTGTATACACAACCTTACATTTTATCTCCGATAAAGCACGCCAGCACGGAATGGTACCAGTTATGGCTTTTGACCAACCTTTGTACATGAAAGCGGTGAACATCATCAATGCTGAGCCTGCTGATAGTCCTCTCAAGGCATCAGTGCCAATTATCAGGGGTCTCCATTGCCGTATGAACTTTTTTGGATCAATCGGGCACTTGATGATGGAAACAGGAATAAAAGAAGTGCTCGAATGGCTATATGCCGGTAACACTATTAAGCATATCCTTAGCGGCAAGGCTGTTTCAAGAGCCATGAGAGCGCAAGAGCTTATAGATTCAGCATTGCAGATCACTCTCATTTGCAAATCTTATGGTTTCAACTGCACAGATGACATACGTACAAGTCATCAAGATTTTGCAGAAGCTCCGGCAATATATATGGCTCTACTGAATGAGGAAGTAACCCTCGAAGACGCATCCAACGCAGACATAGTACGTCGAATGCAAACGCAGGTGAGGGAGTTCCAAGACACGCTGCAGAACAAAAGGACTGCAAAAATATGGCTTCAGTATTCAGAAATGTTCGGAGTGCTTAAGAAGGCCATCCTGGCAGAACGGACCGGAAACTGAGTGCAGTATCTTCAAGCAGTCTCTGAGATGCTCCCTTACTTTGCAGCTGCAGGCCACAACCTATAAACGAAGTCAGTGAAAATATTTCTTCATTAAATGGAAGACCTGAAAGAAAGTAACCAGAAGCTGTATAAAGACACCACAGATGGGATGTTTGTCATTCGATAAATTTTGGTCTGGGTTCTCTCCCAACTTAGTAATTGAGCAAGTACTAATGAGGTTGTTGAAAACAAGGGGGGGAGTCAGGAGACGAAATGAAATGAGTGAGACGGAAAGGCTGATCTGGACAGTGTCAATGCCAGTACGAGCTAAAATTAATGAACTTATGCAGTCACTCACCGGCGTCGAGTATGTGTCATCTGGCCAGCATGTTTCCGCACGACCAGCTCGGAAAGAAGGAGATAGAAAGGACATACAGGCTTCAGTAGCTTTTTTGCACAGTCCTGTCCGTAGGACAACTGCACTCAATTGCGCAATATATAGAATGGTATCACAGCAGCAAGGATGTCAACGCGGATGAAGCAAAGGCGATAGGAAATGGAATTCTGAAGTCAATGGACAACGCCGACGCTGATCGCTACATCTTCAAATGTAAGAGCAAAACGATTACGATGGCCTATCAAGGCAACATTTCCGAAGCTGACGGTGAAGACACACAAATTGACGTAAGTCTTCTATTCCAACGTCTTGCAGCAGTGGCAACTAGAGCCGGAGGGGATGTGGAAGAAACTCTCAGATTCAAACTCTCCATCTATCCCACTGCCCTTTTCGAATCGTCAAGCCTGCCATGACAGGCTTGACGGTGTTAGCGAAAGCTATTTGGATAAAGCGATGTTAGCCAAAGCTATTTGGAAATTAACAAAGACAGAACCTGTGAACTTCCTATCAAAAGAGCCGGAAAAACAAGGAATCGATGGTGGATGGCTGCTCCAGCATATTCCATGGAAAGCAGGAAACACTTTCGAACAGATTTTCAACAGTTACGTTTCCTTCGTGACACAGGAGTATTCAAATGCTTCTGTCGTCTTTGATGGTTACACTTTAGGTCTGTCTACCAAAGATGTCAGCCAAGTCAGACGAACGAAAGGTATCGAGTGTCCGACCGTCGATTTCACACTGAGTATGAAACTGCAAAGGAAGACGGAGGACTTCTTGCGGAATCCCAACAATAAGCAGTACATTATTCGAGCTATTGGTAAGAAGCTTGTCCAAGCCGGCCTCACTGTCCTTCATGCAGAGAGAGATAGGGACGTTCTGATGGCATTGTCAGGTTTTGATGCCGACAAAGAAGAGGTAACCGGTGTAGTAGGAACTGACACTGATTTATTGCTCCTTCTCCTCCATCACCTGCCTCCGGAAGCCAGGGATCTCTACTTCGAAACCAGTGCCAAATCAAGAGCGCTGTCAACTAAATACTGGCACGTCAATTTTATCAAAAGATCGCTGGGACAGGTTTGTCGCTATATTCTCGTTGGCCACGCTCTTCTGGGTTGCGACACGACGTCCTGTTTGTTTGGGATAGGAAAGCAGGCTGTCCTGCCATTCCTAAAAAGCCATGAAGAATTTAGGAATAACAGTGAAGTATTCCTTAATCCACGCTCTAGAAAGGAAGAAGTAAAGCTAGTCGGTGAAAATCTTTTGCTGGGTTTCTACAGGGCTAAGAAACGGGAGGGTCTCAGCAAAGTTAGGTACAGGGTTTTTCTTGAAAAACTGAACAGCTCAAAGACATCAACTTTTTGTAAACCCAGAGAGACTTCCACCAACTTTATCGGCTGTGAAATTTTATTCTTATAGAGTCTTCTATCAGATAATGGAGTGGCGTAATACTGCATCAGAACTCGACCCGAAAGACTTGGGTTGGTGATTACGTGACGGACGCCTCACTCCGACCATGACAGACATTGTACCTGCTCCACCTCATCTGCTAAATGTGATTCGTTGCAGCTGTATGCGTTCCAACGGTGACAGTTTCCCGCTGTAGTTGCCGAAAAAATGGATTGCCTTGCACACTTGCTTCCAAAGACTGCCAAGGGATTGCGTGTTCCAATAAAGATGTTTTGTTGATAACGATGAAGAAGACGATGTTTAGTACAAATGCTTGATCTTATCCTTTTTAGTTAAATATAACCCGTAATAATCTTTGGCTTTGATTATCGAAGTTCCCTGATTTGTTTCATTTCTTACATTTAGTTTTGTCTTATGTTTCTATTATATAGTCGAAGTAAATCTGCTCACGTACTCTGAAGGCCCGATCCATTGTCTCCCCTACGATGAAAACCCTGGAGAAAAGCAAGATACAAATCTAATACCATGTTTTTTGAAATCATCGAGTCGAAAAACCTTGGGGGCAACGTTTTGACCAGCCATATCACACAACTCTGGAGGATACTGTTTTCCCCCTCTCCCACTAAAGGGGGAAATTGAACCAAGTTCAGCGATAAGACAACATAACTTTCTTTTTTCGATTTCTCCGCCCAGAAAAAGAGCAGACGTGAAGTTCGTGCACACAATAAATCTGCCCCTGAGTTTTTACAATTTTCCCCTTTTTCCCCTGTTTTTTACCGTTCCGCCCAGGGGATTTTTGGGGACTTTTGATATGTTGTACAGAATTTTTTTCTCTAGAAGAGGGTGTAAAAATCTTTTATATTGCAATTTTGTCCCAGAGTTTCGTAGATTTACTAGACTAAAACCCATTTGACTAGTTTCTTAAGCATCTTCCGTATACAATATACCGTGAGGGTTCCAGCTAGTTGTCAAGTACCAATAAAGAGTTATGTCAAAAGGGATAACATTTGGCTTGAAGCTTAGAAAAATTCGAAAGCGAAGAAATGGACGCGTTAGAGGATGTCCCTTTTGATCCGTTTAAGATCTCTGTTGTGTCTAACGTAATAATTCCTTCACTTGTGAATGAAAAGTGATTTTTGTTGTTTAAGTTCCTTATATTATCATGTCTGGTTCCTTCCTTTATTTTTAGTATCCTATTGATATGTTTAACGTTATATTTCTTGTAATATGATTATGCTCCTGCACGTGTGAGGGTGTCTGGATCTTTATATGAATCCATCGATGATTTTTTTTTTCCTTGTTTTTGTTTTTCTCTTATTTTTTCCTTATCTTTCCTTACTTTTTTCTTGTTTTTTCCTCTCCACTATTTCTTTTTTGAGATTCAATTGTTTTGGCTTTACTTTTTTGTTTTTGAGTTTCCTGGGTGTACAAAAATGAGTTCAACGTTGCCTCTGTATAGATGCAATGGCTCTGCTGTGATTTTGGCAACCTTCGGTCTGGTGGGTTTGGTTGCTGAGCGGATCCACCATCCAGCGATAGTAAAATGACAATTGCTTTTGGTGGCCAAGGTGGTATCAACTCGTTCGGGGAACATTTTATTGAGCTAAAAAATCCGTTAGATATTGAAAATATAATCAATAACTCAGCTGGAAGCAGAAATTAGAAAAATAATGATCATAATTTGGCTATCGAAAGTAAGTATGTTTTGCAATTAAATGGTTTTGCCTCTTCCAAACGAGATGATATTTTTCCTGTGCTTCACCTTAACATTCATGGACTTTGCTCGTCTTTTGATGAGGTGAAACGGATCGTTAGTCGTGGATCTCCTGATGCTATTTGATTATGCGCCTTACTCCTGGATTCAAATAAAAATATTCTTCTAGGTATTCCAAGATATAGGATGGGGAAGCTGAACCGGAAACAGATGGCGAGAGATGGTCTTGCCATTTATGTTGCCGTTGATCTTGCATAGGCTACAATGTCCGGAGTGACATGAGTAAAGAGAGGAAGGAATCTTTGAATCCTTTTTTATGGAGATTAAGTCAGGGTGTAAAGGACTTAGCTGTGGGTTTGGTTTACAGGTCCCTCTTGATAAAAGAGAGTTATTCACCAATATCCATGATTTTCAAAGAAATTCAAAATTGAACCGCCATCAACGGATACTAGCGAATAACTGAGAAATAAAAGAAAAACATTCATTCACTCAAACCAAAACGAAACAGCATTGAATGAGTTGGAAGGCTATGTCATCTGACTCCTTATTTTAATAATTGTATTCCTCACAGACACTCTTTGAGACTTAAGGGGTTGTTGACGTATCTGATTAAGTGATTGGTAAAGTGTTACAAGGTTTATATCTGGGACTATTAAACAATCGGTTTCTCTTTATTGTTTTTATTGTTGTTAGTTAACTTTTATTGTTGTTAGGTATTTGGTTTTAATTCTTATAATTTTTTGGCTTTTACTGATTTTTGTTCATCTTTTAATTTTTTGTTTTTTTTCACTGTTTTTTTTTTCACATTTACATTGACTTTCCGCGTTTTACTTGTTGGTTTGTTCTTTAACCCTCGCATTGATTATATGTTTTTGTTTTTCACTGAAGAAGAGAGGCGTTTGTCGCCTCGAAATATTCGCTTTGTTGTATTTTTTCAGTATTTTCATTTGGCCTTTAAAAACCCCATTTTTGCTCGTTTTTCTTTCTTTATGTTTTGTCAGGCCAATGCGGTTTAAGAAATCGTCTGAACTGAACTCTGAAAACCAGCCTGCACATAGTGCAGTTTTATTTTGCTCTACACCCCCTCAACCTTTCCTGGAAGTTCCACCTTAATACCCATATGGTATTACCCTAAGCCTTTTTGGAGACCCTTGATTAGACATACCTTCCCTTTCTCAAACACAAAACCTATATATTAACGATGGGACACGTTAATAGCTTACAGCCCTTGCCTCAGGGGCTTTGAGATGTCATACCATCTCCTGACAAATATATTGTTTGCACTTAAGACTTTTTTTTAAAGAAATTGATCGTTTAACACCATTTTTGGATCATTTTCAGGTGAATCAAAATTTTTTGTGTTTGATGAAGCTTGCTTAAAACTATAACTATGACTATTGAGTTTGAACAATCGTTACTTTTTTTTATTGAATTTGACCAATTAACCCTTAGAACCATGGTGTTCAAAGTAGGTGCACAATGCATATTAACATTCTTAGTAAGTAAATATTCTTAGAAAAAATATGTAAATCAATTATAATTAACTTATTTAACCTAAGACAAGTAAATTGACTCATCTTAAATAAGCAATATGCTAAAAAATATCGTTAAAAGTTGTCTCTTGGTTTGATATTGTATATGGTACAAAAATTTTTAAGCTCAAGGTTGTTGTTGCATGCAATGTGAAGATCTATGCTTATATAACCTAAAATTCCTAGATTCTCAAGATTTTTGTTAAAGGGTAAATAAAGAATCGTACAGGTAATTTTTTCATAAAAATAAACTATTCAGAGTTTTTCTAAGTTAGGAGAATAAACATAATTTGAATGACGATTGTAAATATTTATTGGTTTTTCTCATTTAAAAATCAATTATTTAAATTTAATCAAGCAGTGCTTCTGTAAGTTAAAACGTTGGAACGCACAATGTTTTATTGAAATGTCGGAAACTTTGCCTTAAACTTTGGAAAACGTATTTCTTTTATATATATTTTTTAATGTCCTTGTTATTTTTACTGAAAATATTGGATAAACAACAAAGTGCTCCCCGTCTAGTATTGTAAAAATAAACCTAAACCCACCTTCCTCCCCTGCCTCTTTTGTGAATTTGTGTTCCTGGCTCTTACCACTTCTAGAGCTATAGAGCTATAGAAAATTCGAATGGTACCTTAAAATATATTTTTTAAATTGCTGCTCCATCAGAAATGCCATCTACTTTATCAAAGAGAAAGGGACTGAAATCTTTTCTTTTTTTTGTAATATTGATATATAGGATGTTTCGGTTTCAGGAAAATGGGAAAGAAAAATTAAGCTCTACTTTTGGCAATTTTGAGGCTCCTTGCTCCAAACCTAATTTTTTTTTTATTGCTTTAAAAATATTGCTTGCTTTAATTGTTTTAATTTATTTTTTAATTGCTTTAAAAAAATATATTTTTTAAATTGCTGCTCCATCAGAAATGCCATCTACTTTATCAAAGAGAAAGGAACTGAAATCTTCTCTTTTTTTGTAATATTGATATAAAGGATGTTTCGGTTTCAGGAAAATGGGAAAGAAAAATTAAGCTCTACTTTTGGTAATTTTGAGGCTCCTTGCTCCTAACCTTTTTTTTCAAATTGCTTTAAAAAATATTGCTTGCTTTAATTGCTTTAATTTCTTTTTTAATTGCTTTAAAAAAAATATATTTTTTAAATTGCTGCTCCATCAGAAATGCCATCTAGTTTATCAAAGAGAAAGGGACTGATTTTTTTTTTTTTGTAATATTGATATTTAGGATCTTTCGGTTTCAGGAAAATGGGAAAGAAAAATTAAGCTCTACTTTTGGCATTTTTGAGGCTCCTTGCTCCTAACCTAAGTTTTTTGGTGTGTTTGGTGTGTAGTAGATTTTCTTGACCCAAGAGCTTACAGAAATTAGTTCTTAGCTACTCATCACAAAATTATTTCGTGCCTTGAATTTCATTTTCTTATTGTACATTTGAGCCCCTTTGCCCCAGGAATTGAAGGATGTGAATTTCAAGTCAATCGAGAAAAATTCAGACTTTTTCGGGTCCCATTTTTGAAGGCCCTTGCTACCGAACTAATTGGTTTACACGATTGGTTCACTCTGACAATGGGTCGAACGTGTATAGATTTCATACCCATCCCTGACTATTGTTGGCCAATTTCAGACCCTCTAACATCCCTTCCGCCAAAAAACTGATCCTCACTTAACTCAGGGAACACTCCCTGAAATTTTCGAGCGAATTGAGCAACCATTATTAAACAAACCCACCTATTAACCTCTGTAAAACCTCCCTTATAACATCAGGAAGATTGCGTAATGATGGGACCTTACCCCTGCGATTGCATGTGTTATATAATCCTATAGGCATGTTTATTGGACAGTCATAACGAGGTACTCGGAGCAGTCCTCTCCTGAGAATTACGGCTATCCCCTCCATACGAAATTTGGTAGAAGACCAAATTTGGGTCTTCTACCAAATTTCCTAAAGCACATTGTAGGACCGACTTTTCAATGATAATGACAATAGTGTCGGCTTCAGAATCAAAGGAGAAGTTTTGAGGCAGTCATTGGACATGCGGTTTTCTTCATTCTTTTTCTGGATCAAGCTGGTTCATTTGACAGGCTCAGAAACAGGTTAGACAAAAACAAAAACAGAATATTGATAGAAACAGTGCCAATGCTCCGTAGAAATATTTCTTCTTAAAATGCAGAAACTTGCCTTTTACATTCCGTTATAAAGAGCTTGACTCTTTAAAATTCAAGTATTTCATCCTTTCTCCCACGGATACTAGGATACGATATAATAGGCAGCGCAATTTTTTTTTCTTTTAAGAAAGAGAGAGAGAGAGAGAGAGAGGGAGAGAGAGAAATAATTTATCAACCAAAATAACGCTTACATAATCTTTCTACAATCATCGGGGAAACCCATTGGGCTGTATATGACGGATGTTTCCATCCTTATAATCTACTATTATATATTCACACTTCACCTATAAATCAAAATCACAAAAAAAGTAGTGAAAATATAACAACTTTTAACTATTAGCACACACTATTAAACAATATCGTCGATAAACCACAAACGACGTGGAAACGAATTACTAGCGACATATATTTAAATCAACTTAAATCACTAACAACTTCCCAGAAGGTAACATTTCAACCCACTCTTGAACTGGCTACATATCTTTCACCTTTATTCCCTCATAGAGGGAATTCCACAGCTGCGGTCCTGCAAAACGCGGAAATGAAGATCCGCGTTGAGTACTCCGAGCCTCAGACACTATCCCTGAAGAATGCCTAGTTTCATAACAAATTTAACAATGGAAAAATGAGTTAGACTTTAAAATTTCCCAAAAGCCCTCCGGTGAATAACGATTCAAACATTGATAAACAAAATAGCTGCTTGATAATCTCTTAACTTATAAACACTTAGAATTTTCATTTTAGTAAAGCAACTCAAAGTACAATTTTCAAATCTCACATAATCTCCTAAGACACGAACAACTTTATTAAAACTTGAACTCTTTTGAAACTTGACACAAAAGAATTATTCCTTAGCAAACAACCATAAGATAGGTATGGACTGATAAGAGAATGATAGAGGATCATTAGAATTCTTGGTGTGAGCTCATTCCTTAGTCTTCTTGTAAGACCCAATCCTCTTGCCACTTTTGCTGCTCACAGTTACCGCACTTTACCGCATAACAGTGTAATTTCCAACTCAAATTACAATCAAGATAAAAACCTAAATATTTTACACTAAAAGCTTGTTTTAAGAATGCACCATTCAGACATATTTTATTATTTAAAATAATGGGAGTACCAATTCTACAAAAAGTCATGAAATTCGTCTTAAAACATTAATAGATAAACAGCTACATCTTGTAAAACTTGCCAGTTCATTTAGGGCCTTATATGCCTTTTCAATCAAAAGATCTTCGTAAGATGATGTTACTGTAAACACAGTGTCATCAGCAAAGGACGTGAAAACTTAGTACGGAACACTTGGATTAGACCAGAACACTTCGTACGGAAGGAGTTGTTATAAAAAACTTCGAAAGAGTATTATTCAATTGTAAACTGAAAATTCTTGTGCATTTTTTGAGAGTCAAAAGTGATTGGAGGGTAGCCAGCCCCACCACCCCACGCCCATCATCTCCCAACACACATCCAATCTAAATTTTGAAACAGCCATATTGTTCAGCATAGTCAAAGTTCCAGTAATGTTGATCTTAGGGATGACAACCGCCCCCCCTCTCCCCAACCCTTTAGAACAAAGGCTATAGATTACACTAGTTGCTCATGATTATCATATAGGCTTCTTATGGAAGGGATGGTTGTATAAATTTCAGAGAGGCTCATTCGATTGGAAATCAATAGGGATCGATTGGCAATTAGGCTCTCTCTTTCCCCTTTCTATTTTCCCTAAATGCATCCAATAGAAAGTTCGAGATAGCCATTTTATTCAAATTAGTCTGAAGATTATATAGCAAGGCGTTTGGGGTTAAAAAAAGGAGAGCAAGGGGTAAGGGTTGTAAGTTATGTCCAGGGGGCATATAAGGTACTTATGAAAGGGGTGGTCGTATAAAATTTAGAGAAGGCTCATTTAAGGGGAAATTAAAATTTGAAGTTCCCTTTTTAAGAGTCAATAGTGATCAAAGGGCAACTATCTTCACCCCCCTCCCATTCCAAAAAGGCAAAGAGAATTCAAACGAGCCTTTCAGAGGAGGTTAAGGGGAGCGTAAATTAAATCAAAACAAGTTATATGTATACGGGCTGTCAAAACAGCATAACTTCGAAATGACTGAGTATATTAATTTGGACTTTCAGGAAATCATAGTGGAGATGATCAACTGACCAAAAAGGTAAAAATTTGTTCGCTACTTCAACTATCACCACTACTGCTGCTTCCACTACCGGCAAAGCAACCACAGTGCTACATTTAAAATATTTGGGGGAAATTTGAACTAATTTAAAAGACACTGTGTGCATACACACTGTCAAAAGAGCGTATCTCAAGAATGGATTTGGGTGTTAAATTGGAACTTCCAGAAAATGCTTAAAGGGGAAGATCAATTCACAAAAAGGCAATTTGTGCATGCTACTACCGCTACAACGCTTACTACTACTATTGCTACTACTTCAGCCAATACCTCTATTGCAACTGCTTTTAAAACTAAGAGTGTTAAAATGAAAATCATAAAAGTATATAAATATAATGGTTGTCAAAAGAATATCTCAGCAATATCATAGCACAGGCTAATTGTATTAAGTTGAAACTTCCAGGACTTGATGAGAATGATGTTCAAATCACCAAATAGTATACTTATACTATTAATAGTACCACATCAGTTACTGTCATTATTGACGCTGGGGATATTAAGGCGAAACTTCTAGGAAATATTTAGAAGGATTTTCAATTAAAAGAAGAAACTTATCCATGCAGGTTTTTAAAAGGGCATATAAAAAGTTCCATAGGCAGCGCCGCTCTATAATAGCTGAAAACATCACTGAAACTCTTAAAACAGCTAATTAACTTAAAGATTAACATTTCTAATACCCTTTTTTGAGTAAAAAGAGGTTAGAGGATAAGCAGCCCTACTCCAAAGCTCATTTGTCTCCAAACGCATCAATTCAAATTTTTAGACAGCCATTTTGTTCATCATAGTAGGACAGTCCAGCGGCAATGTCTCTAGGGATATTGAATATGTCGACCCCATACAATTATACAATTGGCCAATTGCACTTCAAACTAAATGTTGCTTTATAACTAAATAAAAAAGGTACTGTGTGTATGGTTGCCAATAAAAAAAACCTCAGCAATATATGGAGAACAACTGGGAGTATTAATTTGAAACTTTCGGGGCTACTCCTATTACTACTTCTGCTTTACAATTTAAATAAATAAAAAGAATGTGTGTGTTTTCAGGTTGACGAACAGCATAGATAGAAATTTTGGGAATGATATTAACTTTTATTTTTCATGTCAACTTGAGGAGGTATAAACTTAAACTAAATCATACTATTTGTGTCAGGATTAATGATTCAATAATACTGATACTAACTCTATTCCACTCATACTACACTTGCAGCTCCTCCTTTAGGTGTTAGTGGCTTCTTCAATTTTTTCGGATGGATTTTTTTCGGCTCAGTAACGACAATTTTGAGATGTACATACTTATGGCTTAAATTAAACCCAGGGGAATGTTTTTTAGTTCAATGAGGCATGTGCCAAGGAAGAGTACTTTCCTCACATATTTTTAAGATGAATGTAGCCTCCGCTTTAGCCTTAAATCGGTCAACTTATTATTATGGAATGTCTGATATTTCATATTTAGCTTACGCTGACGACATTTTATTGATTAGCCGATCAAAATCTTCGTTGTCTAAAATGATTCGTCAAGCTTTATATTAGTTATTTTCTAACTTTTTGAAATCATGCTGTGCATTTTCCTTTTGGTGTTTTTAGTCTCTAAAAGTGAAGGATGATAGGTGCCTGCGCTCGCATTATTTTCGATATCTTAAGTTCCTTCTTTATTTGCCTTCACGTACTCGCAACCGAAAACTTATTCATAATTATAGTGCATCTGTTGTGACAAATAGGCCTGAGCTAACTCACATTAAGTTGCTAAATTCGATCCCTGGAAAGCTCATCAATCAACATCAATAAATAAATGAAACCTAAAACGAATAAAAATTGCAATAAATAATGAAGTCAAATTCAAAACGAGCAAGAACTAACATGAGTCTCTGAACGTTTTATCACCATTCATCTGAAAGGATCCATTGCAAACATGACCATAATCCAAGTTTACGCCCCAGACTCGTCCCGGAGTGACCAAGAATCCACTAAATCCTACAACCAGCTCACTTCAACTCGGACCACGTTCTAGTCATGTCTGAGCTCCGTTTGCACATTCGGAAGCCCCAAAAGCCTTAGAAAAGCTTACCAAGATATCGTGTCAACCTGCTGAAAAACATAGAAACAAGGAACAGGTATAGAAAAGCACTCTCAAACAAGTTGTCGAGAATCCAACCCATGGAAGCTCCAACAGCAAAAGAAATTGACCGATTGGTGGACGAAAGCGCATCCATCATCAGAGAAACTGCTAGTGAAATCCTGGGAATTCAGACCCATTCGGATAAACCGTGGATCACCCCCGAAACTATTTATTTATGTGTGCAGAAGCGCGCCCATGCTAACAAGGCAGATCGACAAAGCCAGGACGAGTACCAAGTGGCTGAAGCGCCTAGTAGAAAAGGAAATACGGCGAGCTCTGCGACGCTACATCAATCACAAATGTCGTGAGTGTGAAGAAGCCTTTCAAAAAGGTAATAGCCACTTCATGTACAAGAAAGTCCGTGAACTGTCAAAATAGAAGTCCTGGGCTGCTCCTACACTGTTAGATAAACACGGGCTCCCAATCACGGACTCCCAGGGAAGACGAGAACGATGGAAGGATCAATTCAGCGAAAAACTGAACCCCACGATAACGCCCGACCCGAAAATCTTACTATTTTTCCCACTACTGCAGCACCCAGTTGACCCAAGCCCTCCTCCGCTAAGAGATGAAGTACTCTCAGCAATAAAATGTCCAAAAATTAATAAAGCCCCAGACCCGGATGGTATTTAGTCAGAACTATTAAAAACAGGCCCAGAAGAATTGGTCGATATCTATCACAAATTCATAACAAGTGCCTGGGAAACGGGCCAGTTCCCCAGATCTTGGGCGAAAGCCACCATCGTCCCCTTTTTTAAAAAGGGGGAAAACGGCGACTGTAACAACTACAGACCAATAAGTTTAACTAGCCAACCGGCGAAGATTGTTACAAAAATACTCCTTGACCGTCTGAAATCTCTGACAAACCATATCTTAGAGGAATACCAAGCAGGCTTTCGAAAAGACCGCTCTACCATAGACCAGATTTTCTCCACTCGGCAAATGATGGAGAAGTATATCTAGTTTGCAAAAGAGCTACTACTACTCTTCATTGATTTCAAGCAGGCTTTTGACTTGATGTGGCGAGATAGATTATGGCACATCCTGCTACACTATGGAGGCCCTGAAAACTTAGTAATCCTGATAGGAGACATGTATTCAAATTTCGTCAGCCAAGTCCAGATGCCTGAGGGATTGACAGAGGAGTTTCTAACATCAGCGGCGTTCTTCAAGGTTGCCTCTTGTCACCCCACCTCTTTATTCCTCAACGCAGCGCTATCATTTTCTGAAACTGTTGACGGTACAAAGATTGGAGGGAAGCTTATCGATAAACTGGCATACGCAGATGACGTCGATAAACTCAACAGTCGAGAGCATCTACTCCAAGCTGACACCGACGAACTAGTGTCAGCAACCAAAGCCTTTGGGATGGTCGTTAATACAGCCAAAACCAGGGTTGTGCGGTTGTCTGGAGCCCCTACTTCAAGAAACGTGCAGCTAAATAAAAGGAGAGCCAGTAGAAAATGTTGACTCCTTCGTCTATCTAGGGAGCCTCCTAACTTTTTTCAATGACTGCTTGAAATCGATCAAACGAAGACTCAGCCTGGCAAGCGGAAATTTGGAAACACAAGACTATGTCAACTTCTCTGAAGGCGCGACTCTTCAACTCTCTCATAATCCCAATCACTTTATAATTAAGTGAGACTTGGTCACTAAAGGCTGATGATGAGCAAAGAATCTCCACATTTGAAACTAAATGCCTTAGACAAATTGCGGGGATTACCTACATTAACCGAGTCTCAAATAAAGACCTCCAAAAACTACTCCGTTGCCCCCGCAGCATCATGGACCGGGTCAGAAGCCAAAAACTCCACTGGCTTGGCCATATCCAGCGAATCTCGGCCAACCAGCTTCCAAAAATCACATTCGAGGGACGGGTTCACGGCACGCGGCCTAGAGGCCAAACTCGTAAAAGATGGACCGGCAATTTCCCGGCCCATAACCTCTCCCAGCTACTTCGTCTAGCGCCAGATAGATCAAACTACCGTCACCACATTCATCATTTGCTCAGAAGTGAAGAAGCCCCAATACAGCCACAAAGGCCGGACGGGACTCAAGTCAAGTCTTAAAGCTGATAAAAACTCGCAGAAAGATTCATAGTCATTTTTATTTCTGTTAAGTTTATCTTTATAAAAGTAAATTGTTCAGAAAGCACCTGCTTTTAACATTTTACCATTCATAAAAACATTTTCGGAAGAAAATGGAGGCAGATTTGTGTAAGCACCTAATGTATCGGTTACCAAAAAATTGCTCGGTTGGATATCTGTATTATTTACTTTTTGTTTGTTATGTAGATCAAGTGGATTCAATGAGATTCAATTTGATTAAACGAACTTTACTTTAATAATTCTCCCTCTAAAAAATTGCAAATAGATTTTTTGTATAATCTAAAAAGCATTAAGGTGTAAGATCCAAATTTTACGCGAGGAGTGAGTAGAGCTTGGGCCATATTAAAATTATAATGATAACGACATTTATAATCGTGATTTCTTGAACGGGCTTTTTTGAACCCTGTCATTGAAAATTTCTTTGTTTCTGAAACTTTCAAGATTTAAGTTTTTCTACTGAAACTTTCCTATCTCAATTCTCATGCATAAAAATAAAAAATCTTTTATTGAGGACACACATATAAAATTAACTTTCATGTTAGTTTAATGTTTATTTGGACGTATGATTTTGGCTTAGTCGGACTGAAATGAAATTTGTGAACATGGCTTCAAGCGAAAAATTTAAACTGTGATCACCAGAAGTGTTTTTCAGCAATGTTTATAGCAACTGTATTTAGGAAATTTACTACCTCAAGATTTATAGTATATCATTGTTTCTTTAAAAGAAAATATTCAAATTACAATGAGATTCTTATTAATGGGAAGTCATATGAAGTTGACTCCTGGACTAATGTGACCCCAAAAATTTTATCTTACATTGGAAAGAACTTGCATCTTCAGAAAAACCATCCGTTGAGTTTATTAAGACAACGAATCACAAATTTCTTTTATTCCCACTATAAAAATAATAGAGGTAATCCATTATTTTCAGTGTATGACAATTTAAACCCTATAGTTACTACTGAACAGAATTTTGACAATTTGCTGGTGCCTGAAGATCATGTTAGCAGAAAGAAAAGTGATTGCTATTATGTGAATTCTAAGTACCTTTTAAGAGGCCACTCCTCTGCTCATGAAAATGAACTTATTCAATCAGGGCTAGATAACTTCCTAATATTTTCAGATGTATACAGAAGAGATCAAATTGATTCTTCACATTATCCTGTTTTCCATCAAGTAGAAGGTGTAAGACTTTTCCTGAAACATGAGGTATAGAATGAGTTTTAGATTCCTTGGTAGGCTACTAGTTTAGAGGTTGACCTCTCCAGAAAAATTGCAGTAAAATATAGAAAATACTCAATTTTACCAGTTACAGCACTAGTATAGAGTCACAAGGAAACTAAGTGGAAAATAAAAATGAAATTGAAGATAACATACTTGTATCTATGTTAGGTTAGAAACTTTTTAGACAACCCTTATAGGCTAGGTCAATAATTTTCAGCAAGGTCCTTTCTAGGCCTACCTTTCTTAAATATTAGAGTGATAAGGGTATTTTTCTAATCCAGTGGTTGTCTGAAATTCAATGATAAGTTAGAAAGCAGGGAAAGTGGTTGATACAAGACTGTTTAACATTCATGAAAGATACAAGGATGAATGCAGTCAGGACCAGCCAATTTATTTGTTTTAAGGGACATAAGTCATTTTAGAACTATTGTATAAGTAATCAAAATTAGTTCCATCTGAATTGATACATCATCTATCAGTATGTTGGGGGAAAACAGTAGGCTACTGGAATCAGAGGAAAAAACAGAATTGTTGGTTGAAAATTTCAACTTTCAGCTCAGAATAGCAATTCCATTCTCTGTACTGTGTATTCTATTGATTAGCCTACTTGTTTTAGTAGTTAAAAAGATAAAATTTTGGCCAAAAACTTCTTGTGGAAGATGTTTCAGCATACAAAATTTCAGTTTTCTTGTTAGACCAGTGGATTCTAACCAATTTTGGGCTACACCCCACCTATGCATTTCTAAAATCCCTCTTCCCCCCTTGTGATAATTATATTTTGAAATTCAAAAATTAAGATGTATTTGTCTAAAGGAAGCCTAAAAGGTCATTAACTTGGAATTTTATTTTCAGGTAGTCCTCTAAGCATATTTTATGCTAATGAAAAAGCTTGTATGCATAAAACACCTTTTCTAAAATGCATAATCTTATTGCAATACTAACATGATCTTTTTTTTACTCTTTAAATGCATATGAAGGTGACATCTTTCTCATGATTTTTTTTTGGGGGGTATGTACCCCATGTTGGGAATAATGATGTTATTTTTTTTTATATTTGTTTTTATATTTTTCTGTTTTTATATTTTTATATTTTCTGTTTTTATATATTTTATATTATATTATCTTTTTTATTTTATATTAAATTTTTATATAATATATTATTTTATATATTATATTATATTATCTGTTTTATATTTTTATATTTCCTGTTTTTATATTTTCTTTTCAGCACTTTTTCTTTTAGCCAATTGGTTTTATGGTAGCATTGATGAATGATACAACTGTATTTTAGACAATAGTGAAAAATTGTGAATAAAAGATGTTTTGGACTTTTATTTATATTAATAAATTAATATAGCAAAAGTTTGACATTAATGTAAAAAAAAATTAGATAAAAGTCAGACAAATTCCAAAATTATTTGTCAAGTTTTTTTTTAACTTAATAAGTAGTTTAGTTTGTTTAAAGTTTTGCAGATAAAAATTATAATGAATACTAGAGACAATAGTACTAAGGGATCCTATATATCTTTATTCATTCCTTTTATTTGCCTTGCTATATCAGTTTGGTTAAGTTTCAAAGAATGATCAAACTCATATACCATGTCAAAGACAAGAAAGGGCAATAGATTTACATACCCTTCAGTACACTGGCCTCTAATATCCATTAAAATGGTGCAATGTCACCTTTAACACAAAAATCAAGCCCTGTTCAACATGACAATACTTTTTCCATAATTTAGTGCCTACTCTACACAGCTGAGCAAAAATAACAATCTGTAAGGGTTTTACAGATCTAGAGCAAGATTACTCTCAGTTTTGCAAAAAATAAGCATGAATTCTCTATGGTAAATTCTCCATGAAGCTATTTTTAAAACATCTCAAGACTAAGAGAATCATAGTGAAAAGCTTTGTTTCTGTCTTTTGCTTTGAAAACTTTTTGTATTTAGTTGATATATTTGTACATTCAAAAGTTTTACTTTAACTCTACCTACAGCTTGTGTTTGTCTAAAGCTCTTTTTTTAATGGTTATGTTCTAGATTCTTTCTGTTTTTAACACTGAAGGCACCTAGTTTTATTCAGGCAAAATATCTGTCATGATTGTTATCTTTTATTTTCTCTCTACTGGCCATAGACTGTTGTTCTGTTTCTGGAGGAGGGGTAAATACTTGTATCACTACCCCATAGTTCAGCAGCTTCTGAGTTGTTATTTCATCATATCATCTCACCTCTTTCATCAATATGTCAGGGTTGGTAATTTCAATGTTGTTTCTGCATTGTTCATCCAGAGTATGATCTAGGGTTGGGACAAGTTTTGTGGCTCTTGTCTATTCATTTTTAATGGCCCTAGCATCCATTATGTTTTGTGGGGGTGCTATTACCATTACAAACTCAAGGTGAGGGCATACAAGAGCTGTTTAAAGTTTTTTTTTTTTTACCAAACTTTATAATAATGAAATTAATTATCATCCACAATATAGATAGAAGTGGAGTAAAATAATGGAAATAAATAAATATACCTTCCCTATGACAAAAATTACTAAACTACTAACAAGTCACCACAGCACCAATCCATCTAAGGCCAACACAGCTACACACACTCCTCCATCCTAATTAAGGCTTTCCTCTTTACACCCTCCAAGAAAGTTCCCATTTCACTTAAATCTCTCTTTATGAAATCCTCCCAATCCAACTGCAGACAACCTGCTTTCTGTTTAGCCCTAAAAAAACGAGTTTTTTCAACTGAAAGTAAGGAGCAACATTAAAACTTAAAAGAAACAAATTATTATGTATATAAATGGGGTTGCCCCCTCAACAGCTTGCTCTTTATGCTAAAGTTTTTAGTACTTTTAAAAAAGTGTCTTATTGTTCTAATTACACTGGCCTTGTGTTTCAGGAGTCATTACTAAGGAATTGGGACAAAATTCAAACTCCCTGGAAACTTCCCTCCCCCTGAAAGATTCTCCCATGGAAAAACCCCCAGCAAAAAATTTGTCTGCCCCTCACCCAAAAATGTATGCCTACATCCCAATAACAAATACTACGTGCAAACAATGGGCACATTTTATAACTTAAATACCTTTCTCCTGGGATTGTGGGGGGGGGGGGTCATGTTATACCCAAAGGCATAGTTATTGGGCCTTTCAACTATGATGGACAAAATGGCTATCTCAAAATTTTGATCAGACAACTTTGGGAGAAAAGGAGCAGAGGAGGGGGCCTAGTTGCCCTCCAATTTTTTGTTTACTAATAAGGGCACTAGAACTTTTAATTTCTTTTCCAATGAGCCATCTTTCTGACATTCTAGGACCACTGGGTTGATACAATCACCTATGGGGAAAAAAACAAACAAACAAACTTCTGGCAAAAAATACAAAATTCTACATTTTTGCAGACAGGAGCTTCAAATTTTCTCAGGCTCATAACCTTTGATGAGTAAGACTAAACTTAATTAAATTTATATATTTTGTAGCATTTTGTGATACCTTGCTTTATGCTTGTGGTTGTGCACCAGCTGCTATTGCATGCTTATGCTTATTTGCCTTGATGCTTTATGCTTGCTTGCTTTGCTTATAGTGTTCTTTATTATAGGTGCCTGGGTTTTAAATAAGGATTTATCTACCAAATATCACATGGTGTCAGAAGTGAGTAACCAGTAATGGATGTCAACCAGACAAGTATCAGTTGGGACTCGCTGTGTCTTCCAGATGAGTGGAAACGATTTGAGCAGCATGCTTGTCTTATGTTTGCTGGCCCTTTATCTGGGAAAACTGAGAAGATCATGGGCGCCTACCTACTTATTTGGGTAGGAGACAAGGGAAGAGAGATATTTAATACCTTCACCTTCAGTGAGAGTAAAAAGGACAAGCTTGAGCCATACATGACACGATTCAAAGATTATGCAACACCTAAAACAAACAGCATGTTTGCAAGGTACGTCTTTCAGAAACGTGACCAACATGAGGGAGAAAACATAGAAAGCTACATAACAGAGGTGAAAACCTTGGTTAAGGCCTGTAGCTACAGGGACGCAGACGAAATGGTACAAGATAGAATAGTCTGTGGAATACTGAACCCACGTATCAGAGAGCGCCTGCTAGTAGAAGGGGATGCCCTAACCCTTGAAACAACTATAGAGAAATGTCGCATGTTTGAAACAACCCAGGCACAGCTAAGAACGTTTGATGAAGGTAGCATAAAAAAAGAAGTTGATTCAATTCATAAAATCAATCGCTGCCCAAGCAGAAGAAACGGAAAGTTCAAGACATCCAGCCCAAGATCTAGAGAATGCTACTTCTGTGGAGGCAGCTACAGCCCAAATCCTGCATGTCCTGCAAAAGGAAAAACATGTACAAAGTGCCGCAAGCATAACCATTTTGCACGCGTCTGCAGAAGAAACAAGGTCTTAAATGTAGTTTCAGGCACCAACAACACACTTGAAAACTCTGATGATGAGGACGAGATATTTCTGCATGAAGTCTCGGAAACAAATAACAAGGAAGAAGCCATAGTTTCCCTCAAAATTAACGCCCAGTTGCCAGTGAGCTTCAAAGGTGACACAGGAGCGCAAGCAAATATCCTTCCTATCAAGTATTTGGACATGCTCTTGCCAAAGCCAGAAATAACTAAGGCTAAGCAGAAGCTCACTAGTTACTGTGGTGGCAGGATTTCCGTTCGAGGAACATGTACTTTGAGCTTCACCTATGAACAATCAAGGCCTTCCAACCAGCAGTTCTACATTGTAGAAGCAGACTCTGTTCCCATAATCGGTTTCAGATCAAGCTTGGATCTGAACCTTATTAAACTGATCATGAATGTCAACTCTGCTGCAAGCACTGAAGTACCAATCTGCAACTCTGTTTCAGAGGTTATTAAAGAATTTAATGATGTCTTTGAAGGGATAGGAAATCTGGATGGCAAGTGCCATATTTATTTGAAGGACAGAGCCATCCCTAAGGTTTATGCTGTAAGGAAAATTCCATCAGCTCTTCGCAACAAGCTTAAAGCAGAGCTTGATAAAATGGAGAAAGACAGTGTCATTGAGAAGGTGACTCTCCTTACTGAATGGGTCAACTCCATGGTGGCCGTTCAAAAGAAAGATGGCACTCTCCGTCTCTGTATTGACCCTGTGGATCTCAACAAATCCATCAGAAGACCCCACCACCCTATTCCAACGCTAGAAGACTCTACATCCAACTTGCATGGATCAAAGTACTTCACAAAGCTAGACGCACGTTCAGGATACTAGTAATTGTCGCTAGATGAGGAATCCTCAGACCTAACTACATTCAACACTATCTTTGGAAGATACCGTTTCAAACGTATGCCGTTTGGCATTATATCAGCGCGGGACGAATTCCAGAGGCGCATTGAGCAAGTGTTTGAAGGTCTCACTGGCTTTATAGTCATCATAGACGATCTGCTAGTTTTCGGTTCAACCCTGGAAGAGCATAATCAGCGTCTTGTTGCTGTCTTAAAGAGGGCTCGAGTAAAAGGGTGAGGTTCAGCCCCAGTAAATGTAAATTTGGGGTACAAGAGGTAACATACTTTGGCCATATGATTGGCGAAAAAGGGATGCACCCTGATCCAGAGAAGCTACGTGCAATTAATACAATGCCGAAGCCAGCGAACTAAGAAGAGCTGACCACCCTCCTAGGAATGCTAAACTACCTAGCCAGATACATCCCTAATCTATCAACAAAATGCAAGGACCTTCGTGACATCTGCAAAGAAAAAGAATTTGTTTGGGAAACAAAGCACGATTTTGCCTTAAAGGAAATAAAGGGCTCCATTGTGTCGCACCTTCACTTCTTTGATCACCGAAGTACCTCAATTGACCTGACAGTCGATGCCTCATCATACGGCCTAGGAGCATACATCTCAACAAATGGACAGGCAATAGCATACGCTTCACGAGCCCTTACGTCTACCGAGCAAAGATACTCACAGCTAGAAAAAGAACTTTACGCAATTGTATTTGGCTGCCCATACTTCCATCTTTACATTTATGGAAGGCAAGTCAATGTGTTCACTGATCTTCGCCCTCTCGAAACCATCTTACGACAGCCTTTGCACAAGGCCTCAGCAAGACTACAAAGGATGATGCTCCAGATTCAGCCATACGACTTGAGTTTCACTTACCAACCTGGCACTGAAATACCAGTCCCTGATGCTTTATCAAGGCTCCACCTGTCAGACATTGACAAGGCAATCCAGAGAGAACTTGAAGCGTATGTACACCAAGTTGTCGAGTTACTTCCGGTGAGTGATTCAAAACTGCAAGAAATCCGCAACCAGTCTAAACAAGACCCCCAGCTAGCTGCACTCAGACAAATTATAGAAACTGGCTGGCCAGTTTGCCGCAAGCTATGTCCTAGTCACGAACTGCCATTTTGGGGAGTCCGACACGAACTGTGCATCAATGACGAAATCATATTCAAGGGAGACAGGATAGTGGTACCAGCATGTCTGAGAACCGTCACGTTAAAACAGCTACACGCGTCTCACCTAGGAGTGGAGAAAACTAAACAGAGAGCCAGGATGCTCATCTACTGGCCTCGACTGAACACAGACATAGAAAATCTGATTGTCAGCTGCTACACATGCCAAAAAACAGCAGGAGTCTGCAAAAAGAGACACTTATCTGCTCACCAGTTTCAGTTCTCCCCTGGCAACAAGTTGCCTGTGACATATTCACCTGGCATGGAGCCAGCTACCTCCTAGTGGTGGACTACCATAGACGCTTTTTTGAAACTGACCTGTTGCGTGAATTAACATCTGCAGAAGTCATTTTGAAACTGAAGTCGCATTTTGCCCATAATGGTATACCCCAGGTCATGATGTCCGATAATGGTAGACAATTCGTGTCCCAAGAATTCAAGAGGTTTGCCTGAGACTGGGGATTTGAGTTAAAAACTTCAAGTCCAATATACCCCCAGTCAAATGGATTAGTGGAAAAGACTATCCAGACTTGCAAGAGCATCATGACCAAGGCAAGGGAAAATGGATCGGACCCGTACCTCGGAATTCTGGAATACCGTAACACCCCAATAGACGGTTTAGCTGCCCCATCACAAATGCTTATGAACCGCCAGCTCCGCTCAAAACTGCCATGCACAGAAAAGCACTTAGAAAAGAGAGTGATACAGACTTCTGAATTCTTGGCAAGCAGAGAGATGGCTCAACATAAAAAGAAATCCTACTATGACCGGCATGCTAGAGAACATCCCGAACTCAGAGGAGGTGACCAGGTCCTCTTCAGAAAACAGCCGAAAGCGCCGTGGAAAAGCGGGGAAATAATTAAAGAGGCAGATGAGCCTAGATCGTACTACCTATCAACTAAAGATGGTACAATCCTTCGTCGCAACCGAAGACACTTAATCAAAGCAGCCTCTCCACTCACACCTAATGATAGACCTGCCATGAAGTACCCCTCCCGGGCTGTGTGAAGGTCACTAAACCTGGGACAGGTTGCAGATTGTCTTGACACTGCCATAAGCATGAATCTGCACAGATCACTGCAGAGATTCCCGACTACCACCACCGAGCCCGGTATGGCCATAGCTGAGCCCCACCTGCCAGCAAGTGAACCGTCTAGCACAATTGAAGCACAAGCAACAGCTGCTCAGGCCGCAAGATCCGGCAGAGTGGTGAAGCCATCAGAGAGACTAAACCTATAATGAATAAGGAAGTGACAATGAAGCACTTGTGTCTAGTGTAGGTCTGCCAAAACCCATTGGCAGCTGATGGGAGTGAGCCTTGTGCCTCCCGGTGTAGTGTTCTGTTTTGTCCTGTATTGAGTGATAATTTGCCAAGTTATCGGCAGTTAGCAGAGTAAAGCCAGCGCCTCCATGCCTAGAGATAGAAGAAGCTCATCTCTTGGAAACAGCTGAAGGGGGATGTAGCATTATGTGATACCTTGCTTTATGCTTGTGGTTGTGCACCAGCTGCTATTGCGTGCTTATGCTTATTTGCCTTGATGCTTTATGCTTGCTTGCTTTGCTTATAGTGTTCTTTATTATAGGTGCCTGGGTTTTAAATGAAGATTTATCTACCAAATATCACATATTTGAAATCAGCATTAAAAGCCAATCCTTTAAGATACATCTATTGGTATGAAAATTCTGTTTTTTAGAGTATTGGTTACTATTGAGCCGGGTCACTCCTTACTGGGTCTTATAGCTCTAGAAAGTTTGTTACCATAACCTGTTTTCTTATAGCTCTAGAAAGTGAGATTGAACCACACTTTTGTACAGCCTACTGTTCGAAATACGATCAGTCAGCCAGGTACTTTGTTGGCAATTTCTATGGAAGACATCTAGCAAATCCTCATCTGTTTTTCAGAACAGCCATTCTTCAGAACCATATTTGACCACTATCATCACTGTTGCTTCCAACATTCCAATCTTTTTTTACAGACTTATCTTCTTATTCTTCCAAACTTTTTTTCAACTGTGAAAAAAAAACACCTTGAGCCTTTGCTATTCTGCTTTCTACTAACATCTTCACTGCTCCCACCCTCTTTACTGATAATACTACCAAGATAAGTGAAGCTGTCCACTTGATCAATCTTTTTGTTACCCAATGTCATCTTTTCATCTTCACTTATTCCTAGCCTTAGTGGGCTAGTCCTCTTAATATTAATTTTCAAACCTATTCTATGAACTTGGAAAACCTCTAAAAGTTTTTCATTTAGGATCCATACTTGTTTAATTCATGTTTGTTTTAAGTTTAACTTAATTGTCCATTTTAATTTCTGTTCGTTTCGGGTCTTGCTTGTTTTCAGTAATTTAGTTTCTGTTGGTTTTAAGTTTAAATTATTATATTAGCCTACTGTTTTTCTGCTTGTCTTTCGTTTAATGAAGCTCTTTACTTTTCTTTTGAAAACCTTTTTTTGAAAAATATTTTAAAAATTAGTTTCCATTCTTTTTAACATTTATAAGTCTTTTTTAAACTTTTCTGCTTTAGTATTAATATTTTACTTTGCTCTATAAATTTTGGACTAATTTAGAGGCCTTAGGCTAGTCAAAATGTTTAAAGAATAATTACTTTTTTGCAATAATTTTTAGTAATCATTTTGCCATAGACTTGTCTAATAATGGCGTAGTTTTACTATTGGCTTTGGATAGGACGGGGTACTGTTGTTCAAATGCTTTTGGTCTACTAGTTTGGTCTTACTAGTTTTTGGTCTATTATAGGGCTGAAGCTATCTTGACCCCCATCCTGTTATAACCTTGAATATAAGAGAATATTCACCCGCCATTTTGCTATAAGAATATTTTTATATTATAATTTTTGTAACAGCTTGTTTGCTTAAATATATCTATTGTGAGACCATATTTAAAAAAGAGCTCATTAATGACCTCTATTAAAAGAAAAACTTTTGAGTTGTAACTTCAAACATCAAGCTATTTTCATGGGATTAAAGATATTCTATTTTGATGACCTTGATATGCACAGCGTGTTTTGAACCTCTCCCTTCTCCCCAAGTTAAAAATTGAAGAACGCATTTTTTTGCCCTTTTCAAGGCCCCCTCCTCCATGCAAAGTATGATTTTTTCGAACCAGGCTAACGAATTTTTGCCATTTATCCTTACATAAATCACGTTTTTGTGCTATAAGTACTTATTGGACTTGTAATTTTTGCACATTTAAGGAATAAGGTACATCAAAAGGTAGCATGTGCTGCCAGGTTGTAGATGTGCGGTGATATTAAGTAAGTTTAAAAAGATTGACATGGTGGGACCAAGGGGAGCTTATAAAGGACACTCAGTTTGATAAGAAAAAAATCATCCCAAAAGACCCAATCTAAGCTTCATTGCCCTTAAAGACGGATTTTTTGGAACTTGAAAAGTGGTCTGATGCCCAGATAGTCCGTTTCAATGCATCAAAAACAAAAGAGCTGAAAATTCAATCAAAAGGGCCAGCTATATGCCCCAACTTCATCTTTATAAACAAAGCTATAGCCTTAAGAAAGTTGACGAGCATTGTCTCCTTGGTATCCACTTGTCCACATATCTCTCTTGAAAATACCACCCTGATTGTGTGAGGACCTCCTGTACAAAAAGCTGGGATCACCCTTCACTGCAAAAACCTTCTGCTGCTCAGCTTGATCATCCTACTTTGCAAGTCTTGCATTAGACCCATCTCTGAGTATGGATGTCCGTGGTATGCTGGTGCTCCAAAAACGGTGTTTGCACCACTCAAAAGATCCAAAATAGGGCTAATAGGGTAAGATGTGTCATTCCCGTGACTCTCCAGTCTGTTAGTGAGAGGTTTTGATGTTGTGTTGATGGCTGTTTTCTATATTTGGATACATTCCCTGCCTCTCTAGAACTTTCTTTCGTATTGTGTCCTAATTTTCCACCCGACAAGACAGACACGAAGGCACACAGCTTGTTTGAATTATATTGAGTTTGGCAAAATATGAACAGTGTACTTGAAGAACAGCTTCTTGACGTTGCACATTGATCAGCAATGAACCTCTGAGTGAAATTATGCGCAAAATTTCTCTGTTGACTTTTTCAAAAGAAAATTCAAAAATCATCGAAAACCTTGATAAAAGAATACTACTACTACTACTACTAACAACTCACCGCAGCACCAAGCCGCCTGAGGCTAACACATCTACGCACGCTCCTCTTCCACCCCAATCTATTCAAAGCCTCCCTTTTTACACCCGCCCACGAAGTTCCCATTTCCTTTAAATCTTTCTTTATGACGTCCTCCCACCCCAGACGGGGGTGACCTGCTTTCCGTTTAGCCCTGGATGGTTGGCCGAAACGAACAATCTTCGGCAATCTGTCATCCTTCATCCGCACAAATACTGGAATAAAAGAATACTGGGAAATCAAATATTTATTTATACCTGGCGTAGCGAATTTAGGAATAAGAAAAATAACACGTGCAGGCTTGTATATATTTTATTGTCTAATTTTTCATTAGCATAATCATCACGTAATTTGCTTTATTGATTTAATTAATTGAATCATCGCGTTGATTGATTTTATTTGTGCTAATCTACGAGACATATTTGAAGCTTCCCTTCTTTATTCTCAACCCAGGGAGAAAGCTGTTATTTCTCTCTTATAATTAGTTCTTTACTTTCTCGGATGCTGAACTTTAGCCCGCGTAGTGAAGGTATTAATCTTCTGATTCTTTGCTTCTGGCCCTGAATGCAATGTGTGGTTGGAGGCAAATTATCTGATGCTTTTTGTGATTTTTTTTTGCGTTTTAGGTTTCATTCATAGCATTTCTGTTCTGTTAATTTTGACAACTTGTGTGAGCTACTTTCTCCCCGGTCATCTTTTTTTATACTTTGCTATTTCTTTATTTCTCTCTGTCTCTTTCTCTCTCTCTCTCTCTCTCTCTCTCTCTCTCTCTCTTTCCGCCTCTCTTCCTCTTTAACTTGTTCACTCTATATATTTTTAGACAAATCAAATTTCAAAATGTAATTCATTTTCTTATTTGGAGTATTTTTTTTTATTCCAGTTATTCAACCTCAACCCAGAAGCTGAAGGTAGTATTGACGTATTTGAAAATGGAGTGCGAACAGAGACAAAACAAGAGGTTCACACTTATGACGCTGCAAGAGTAGTTGAATTTAGCCTAAAATCTTCTCTTACTGCCCTAGTAAGGCATTTATTTGGTCGAAGTAAGTGAAAGTGAATTTTATTGTTAAAAGAAAAAAAAAATACCAAAGAGTACAAGTGAGTACCAAGGAGTAAAAGTACAAGTGAGAATGATATTGATTGCTTAGATTGGCAAAGTATAAACCTAGGCAACCCTCTATGTCTTGTAATATTACTAAAGCTTGGGAATTCAATTTTTAATAAAAAAAAGCCATGTGTAATTTTGTAGCTTTTGGAGCTGTTAGCTTCAAATTAAAAAATAATCAATGGAAACGCAAAATAATAAGTGTCTTTTTCAAGAACCTAAGGTAGAGAGGGGGTGGGGAGAAACCTGGAGGAGGCAATGGAGATAATAGGTGAATCTCTTTGCTTCCAAAGGTCACAAGCCCTCGATAAAAGAAGAAGAAAATGTTAGCAGGGCTTATTCACCTTTTGCTCTGAATAAAAACAATCTTCACGAAAAAAAGTGTAATGTAAGTGTATATGAGCAATCTAACTATTGTGAACACATGAATGATTTCCTAAAGAATAATTACCGTAGCGTATAGTCCGTTTTGCACAATGGATCAAACAGTTCGTCATAATAAACTGTAAGCAAGGAGCGACTCGGCCCAATAATAAGTATAAAAAAAGAAATTTTGACATCAATCAATGCATCAAAAGAATCGGACTTTTATGTGATTTCAAATTTGCAAAATTTATTAATGTTTAATGTTACCCATCAAAAGTTATAAGCCCAAGAGAATTTGCCAGATTTTCGAAAAAGGGGAAAAACATCCCTAAATAGTCAAGCGATTTTAAGAAAATCATCAGATTCAGCATATAAGAGGACCCTATCGCGGAGGTTCTAGGGGCCTCTCTGCAAGAATGTGGTTAGTGTAAAAACTCGCTTTGTTATCTAAATTTTCCGGAAACTCACCATTAAATGTTAACTTTGTGGATACGGTTTAGCCTATGCATTTCTCAGCTGGTCAGCGTCTGAGTACCAGTAGCTTAATATTGAAAAAGTGTAACCTGGTCAGTGCAAACGGAAGCAGGTCGTCCTCATCTGGGGTGGGAGGACGTCATAAAGAAAGAT
Source organism: Artemia sp. Kazakhstan ARC1039 (assembly GCA_029168905.1). NCBI lineage: Eukaryota > Metazoa > Arthropoda > Branchiopoda > Anostraca > Artemiidae > Artemia > Artemia sp. Kazakhstan ARC1039. The sequence goes on along the minus strand of JAQQPU010004102.1, from coordinate 6,947 downwards.
TTAAAGGAAATGAGAACTTCGTGGGCGGGTCTAAAAAGGGAGGCTTCGAATAGATTGGAATGGAGGAGGAGCGTGCGTAGCTGTGTTGGCCTCAGGCGGCTTGGTGCTGCGGTGAGTTGTTAGTAGTAGTAGTAACCTGATCACAAAAATTGTATTTAAAAACCGAAGGCTTCAGAACTCCCGAAGAAAAACATTCTCGGACATGAAATAAAAGTGTTATTTCTCTCCTTGAAAATAAACCCCAAATAATACTTTTCCCCAACCTGTTCCTGTGTAATTCCAGATCCAGGGTATAGGGGATGCAAACAGTCTAGGCTTCAATAACTGGTGTCAGGGGGTTTTTCAAAACAGTGCATGATTTTCAATCTTGCATTTTACCTGGTATATTATCCAAATACTTTTTTTTCACTTTTAGGTCTTGTCTGGTTTTTAAAAATGT
>JAQQPU010004101.1:15223-34721 GCA_029168905.1 Artemia sp. Kazakhstan ARC1039 | reverse complement strand
TGAATTTCCAATCCAATGAGCCCTTTTTCAAGTCTCTACGACAAAGATTTCAATTAAAACCTTATATGGCACTAGCCCTTTGATTTTCTAATAGAATGAGCCTTTTTTGAAGTTTCTACGACAACGCCTTCTATAAAAAACCTTGTATGCCCCTAGGGCATAACTTACAACCCTTGCCCTGAGGGCTGTAAGGGAGTACCCTCCTCAAAAGCATAATTTCTATCTGGAAATCAACTACGCTGAACAAAATGGCTATCTCAAAATTTTGATTGGATGTGTTTCGGGAAATCGTGGGCGTGGGAGGGGTGTTAGTCGCCTTCCAATCACTTTCAACTATTAAAAAGAGCATAAGCCACTCAAATTTCCAATTAAATGAGCCCTTTTCGAAGTTTCTACGACAACTTCTTCGATACGAAGTTCCCTGCTCTAAAGGAAAAAATTAATAATTTATTGTGCCAACATTGTTCTTGCCCCCAGGACATAACTTAAAACCCTTGCCCTGAGGGTTGCGGAGGAGTGTTCTCCTCAAAAACATATTTTCTATCTGGAAATCAACTATGCTGAACAAAATGGCTAGCTCAAAATTTTGATTAGATGTGTTTGGGGGAATGATGGGCGTGGGGGGGGATAGTTGTCCTCAAATCACTTTTGACTATTAAAAAGGGCACTAGCCACTCAAATTTCCAATCGAATGAGCCCTTTTCGAAGTGTCTACGACAACTCCTTCGATACGAAGTGCCCTGGTATGGAAAAAAAAATAATACATTGTGCCAACATCGTTCTTTACTTAGCCCGTTCTTTATCGTTCTTTACATGCCCATCATTCCCCCAAACACATTCAATCAAAATTTTGAGATAGCCATTTTGTTCAGCGTAGTTGATTTCCAGATAGAAAATATGCTAATGAGGAGGACACTCCCCCGCAACCCTCAAGGCAAGGGTTTTAAGTTATGCCCTGGGGGCATATAAGAACGATGTTGGCACAATGTATTATTTATTAATTTTTCCTTTAGAGCAGGTCACTTCGTATCGAAGAAGTTGTCGTAGAAACTTTGAAAAGGGCTCATTCAATCGTAAATTGAAACGGCTTGGAAGGCGTGATTGGAAGGCGACTAACACCCCTTCAACGCCCACCATTTCCCGAAACACATCCAATCAAAATTTTGAGACAGCCATTTTTTTCAGCGTAGTTGATTTCCAGATACAAATTATGTTTCGAGGAGGGCACTCCCCCACAGCCCTCAGGGCAAGGGTTGTAAGTTATGCCCTGGGGGCATATAAGATTTTTCATAGAAGGCGTTGTCGTAGAAACTTCAAAAAAGCTCATTCGATTGGAAATTCAAAGGGCTAGTGCCCTTTTTAACAGTCGAAAGTGATTGGAGGGCAACTAACCCCCCTTCCCCCTCACGCCCACGTTTTCCCCAAACACATCTAATCAAAATTTTGAGATAGTCATATTATTCAACGTAGTTTTAAGTTCTCGAAATTAGGTCTTTGAGGATGACAACCCCCCCACAGCCCTCAGGGCAAGGGTTGTAAATTATACCCTGGGGGCATATAAAGTTTTTTTTATAGAATTCATTGTCGTAGAAACTTCAAAACGTGCTCATTCGATTGGAAATTGAAACGGCTAGTGCCCTTTTTTATAGTCGAAAGTGATTGGATGGCAACTAAAACCCATTCCACGCCCACCATTTTCCCAAACACATCCAATAAAAATTTTGAGATATCCATTTTGTTCAACGTATTTGAAAATTCTTGAGATTAGGTCTTTTAGGATGATAACCCCCCTCAGAGCCCTCAGTGAAAGGGTTATAAGTTATGCCCTGGGGGCATATAAAGTTTATATAAAAAGTTGTTTCAGAAATTCCAAAAAAGGGCTCATTTGATTGGAAATTGAAATTAACCTTTTTAATAGTCGAAAGCGAGTGGAGAGTAATTAATCCCCCTCTTACGCCCACCATTTCTCCAAAAACATTCAATCAAAGTTTAGACATAGCCATTTTGTTCAACGTAGTTGAAAGTTCTGGATATTATGTATTTAAGGATGACAAACCCCCCAGAGCCCCAAGAACAAAGGTTGTAAGTTCTGCCCTGCATATAAGGTTTTCATAGATAGTTGTCGTAAAATTTCAAAAGGGGCTCATTGAATTAGAAATTGAGAGGGCTAGTGCCCTTTTTAATAGGCGAAAGTAATTGGAGGGTAACTAATCCCCCTCTCACACCCACCATGCCTCCGAACACATCCAATCAAAATTTTCAGATAGCCATTTTGTTCAAGGTAGTAGAAAGTTATGGAAATTAGGTCTTTGAGAATGACACTCAAAGTTATAAGTTATGCCCTGGGGGCATATAAGATTTTTATTGAAAATTTTGTCGTAGAAACTTCAAAAGAACTCATTTGATTGGAAATTGAAAGGGCCAGTGCCATTTTTAATAGTTGAAAGTGATTGGAGAGCGATTATTATTTTTTCCTTTAGAGCAGGGCCCTTCATATGGAAGGGGTTGTCGTAGAAACTTCAAAAGGGGCTCATTCAATTGGAAATTGAGAGTTCTAGTGCCCTTATTAATAGGCAAAAGTGATTGGAGGGAAACTAGCCCCCCCCCCCCCCCGACGCCCATCATTCCCCCAAACACGTCCAATCAAAATTTTGAGATAGCCATTTTGTTCATCGTAGCTGATTTCCAGCTGGAAAATATGTTTTTGAGGAGGATACTCCCCCACAACCCTCAGGGCAAGGGTTTTAAGCTATGCCCTGGGGGCATATAAGGTTTTTATAGAAGGCGTTGTCGTTAAAACTTCAAAACAGGCTCATTCAATTGGAAATTCGAAGGGCTAGTGCCCTTTTTTATAGTCGAAAGTGATTGGAGGGCAACAAGCCCCCCCCCCACGCCCATCATTTCCCCAAACACATCCTATCAAAATTTTGAGGTAGCCATTTTGTTCAGCGTAGTTGATTTCCAGATAGAAAATATGTTTTTGAGGAAGACACTCCACCAGAGCCCTTAAGGGAAGGGTTTTATGCTCTGGGGGCATATAAGCTTTTTGAAGAAGGCGTGGTTGTAGAAACTTCGAAAAAAGCTCATTCGATTGGAAATTCAAAGGGTTAGTGCCCTTTATAATAGTCGAAAGTGATTGAAGGGCAACTAGCCCCCCCACGCCCATCATTTCCCCAAACACATCCAATAAAAGTTTGAGATAGCCATTTTGTTCAGCGTAGTTGATTAATATATTTTTGAGTAGGACGCTCCCCCACAACCCTATAAAGTTTATATAAAAGGGGCATATAAGGTTTTTATTGAAATTTTTGTCGTAGAAACTTGAAAAAGGGCTTATTCGATTTGAAATTCAAAGGGCTAGTACCCTTTTTAATAGTCGAAAGTGATTTGAGGGCAACTAACCCCCTCTCACGCCCACCTTTCCCCCAAACACATCCAATCAAAATTTTTAGATAGCCATTTTATTAAAAGTAGTTGAAAGTTTTGGAAATTAGGTCTTTAAAGATGACAACCCCTCCTCCACAGCCCTCAGGGCAAGGGCTGTAAGTTATGCCCTGGGGGCGTATAAAGTTTTTGTTGAAAGCGTTGTCGTAGACACTTCAAAAGGGCTCATTCAATTGGAAATTGAAAGGGCTTGTGCCTTTTAATAGTTGAAAGTGATTGGATAGCGACTAACGCCCTTCTCACGCCCACCATTTTCCCAAACACATCGAATTAAAATTTCGAAATATCCATTTTGTTTAACGTAGTTGAAAGTTCTGGAAATTAGGTCTTTTAGGATGATAAACCCCTCAGAGCCCTCAGTGCTAGGATTGTAAGTTATGCCCAGGGGCGCATAAAGTTTTTACTGAAAGCGTTGTCGTAGAAACTTCAAAAGGGCTCATTCAATTGGAAATTCAAAAGGCCAGTGCCTTTTTTAATAGTTGAAAGTGATTGGATAGCGACTAACGTCCGTCTCACGCCCACCATTTTCCAAAACACATCCAACCAAATTTTGAGATATCCTTTTTGTTCAACGTAGTTGAACGTTCTGGAAATTAGGTCTTTTAGGATGATACCCTCTCAGAGCCTTCAATGCAAGGGTTGTAAGTTATGCCCTGGGGGCATATAAGGTTTATATAAAAAGTTGTTGCATAAATCATAGGCAGCGCGATCGCGCTGCCTAAATAAAGAACGGGGACACTCGAGAATGAGACAAGAAACGGGAACTAAGTAAAGAGGAGGACACTCTCTCACAACCCTCAGGGCAAGGGTTTTAAGTTATGCCCTGGGGGCATATAAGAACGATGTTGGCACAACGTATTATTTATTAATTTTTTCCTTTAGAGCAGGGCACTTCGTATCGAAAAAGTTGTCGTAGAAACTTCAAAAAGGGCTCATTCAATTGGAAATTCGAGTGGCTTGTGCCCTTTTTAATAGTCGAAAGTGATTGGAAGGCGACTAAAACCCCTTCCACGCCCACTATTTCCCGAGACACATCCAATCAAAATTTTGAGATAGCCATTTTGTTCAGCGTTGTTGATTTTCAGATAGAAATTATGTTCTTGAGGACAAGCCCCCACAGCCCTTAGGGCAAGGGTTGTAAGTTATGCCATGGGGGCATATAAGTTTTTTTTTATAGAAGGCGTTGTCGTAAAAACTTTAAAAAAGGTTCATTCGATTGGAAATTCAAAGGGCTACTGCCCTTTTTAATAGTCGAAAGTTATTAGAGGGCAACTAACCCGCCTCTCTCGCCCACCTTTTCCCCAAACACATCTAATCAAAATTTTGCGATATCCATTTTATTCAACGTAGTTCTAAGTTCTGGAAATTAGGTCTTTGAGGATGAAAACCTCCAACAGCCCTCTGGGCAAGGGTTGTAAATTATGCCCAGGGGACATATAAGATTTAACATAACGCGTTATCCTAGAAACTTCAAAAAGGGCTCATTCGATTGGAAATTGAAATGGCTTTTTTTTATTATTACAATATTATAACAAGTTAATTATTACTATAATTAACTGAGTCAAACTCAAAACGAGCAGAAATTAACATAAGTTGGGCGCAAAACCTCTATGCCTTCCCAAGGCCAGAACAAAATTTGCAAGGCCAGAACAAAATTTGCACTTTACTGAAAAAATACAAATGAATGTGCATTGTCAGTTTAATATACATATACTAATATTTAATAATCAGAATGTTAATATTATTTGATTTATTAAAGTTATAAAAGTAAAAACATTTATATTTTTTCAGTAAAGTGCAAATTTAAAGTGCATTCATTTATTTATCGATGCTGATTTGTGGTAGTTTCACGCTTGGTAGATTATTTTATTTTATTTTTGCTCATTTGTTGTTTAATGGAGTTTTTTACTTTTCTTCGAAAAACGTATTTTGTGGGAAAAGTTTGTTTTAGTTAATTATAGGAAAGATCGAATTGGGTATAATGTATAATTTTTTGGTGTTGTTGTTGTTTAGACCGGGGCACTTCGTATCGACGGAGTTGTCGTGGGAACTTCGAAAAGGGCTCATTCGATTGAAAATAGAAAGGGATTATGTCCTTTTTAATAGTCGAAAGTGACTGGAGGGCAACTAATCCCCCCCCCCCACGGCCACCCTCCCATTTGCCCATTATGTTTAAAAACTAAATGCTGCCTTTTATTTTGGCACAAAAAATGAGCAAAAATAAAATCAAATAATCTACCAAGCGTGAAACTACCACAAATCAACATCGATAAATAAATGAAACCCAAAACGAACAGAAATTACAATAAACAAACCGAGTCAAACTAAAAAAAGCAGATATTAACATGAGTTGGGCTCAAAACCCCTATGCCTTCCCAAGGCCAGAACGAAATTTGCACTTTACTGAAAAAAATACAAATGAATGTGCATTGTCAGTTTAATATACATATACTGATTTTTAGTAATCAAAATGTTAATATTATTTGATTTATTAAAGTTATAAAAGTAAAAACATTTATATTTTTTTCAGTAAAGTGCAAATTTTGTTCTGGCCTTGGGAAGGCATAGGAGTTTTGAGCCCAAATTATGTTAATATCTGCTCGTTTTGAGTTTGACTCGGTTATTTATTGTAATTTCTGTTTTTTTTGGGGTTTCATTTATTTATCGATGCTGATTTGTGGTAGTTTCCCGCTTGGTAGATTATTTTATTTTATTTTTACTCTCTTACTTTTCTTTGAAAAACTTATTTTGTGGAAAAAAGTTTTTTTAATTAATCGTTTAGTAAACAGTAATACAGTAATCAGTTCCCCTGCAGGACAGTCTTTAAGTAGGAGTTATCCAGAGGAAGCCATCGTTAAAGCGGCTAAATACCCAACAGTAAACACAAGAGATTTATCAACAAGACCAAATATCCCAGAGAAATTAGAACTTTTCCCCCACTATTTTCATGCATATGGGATGGTTCCCATATCCCAGCAATGAGTGGTCCATCATGGTAGCCGTCATTGATGTTCTTTGCCCGTTTAAATAGGCAACTTTAGCTAGTGGGTGTATTTATGTTCCAGAAAATAAAGTTGTGCTGACAATGAAGGGATTACAGTGATTTTTCAGATTCCTCGTACTAGTATTATGGCTGAGCAAATCAATGGCCTGAAGGAAGTATTAGCTGTTCAGCTCAGGAGATATTTTTCTGCCAGTCTTCAGTTAATATGATGACCTCCACAAGAGATGGTTTTTTGGACCCGGTAGTTTATGACAAAATGACCCATATAGAAAGAAATTCAGTTCCAGCCAATCTCTTTGCTTCTCCAGCAATTCATTTCCGAGCAGTTAGGAACAGAAGAACCCACTCAATTTAACTGAACTCCACGTCTTTCCCTATTGACACCCCTCCTGCTAAGTCTGAGACTAACCAAAATGGATCACTATGGACAGGAGCATAATTTGCTATGGGGCAGGGGAGGGGCCAACTGTTCCCCCCAGACCCCAGTTTCCCCTACCCTCAACTGAAATTTAATTTCTTTAAAAGTTTTGTCAAAACTAAGATAAGCCTCCATAATTGAAGCATCCACAGATACGGGTCAGTTTTCTTTAGTATATTTTTGCCTTTACGATACTATATGACTCGTTTTTCACTTACTGTCATTTTTATTTGAATTGGAAAAATTGGCTCCAACTTTGCCCCCCTCCCTAGATTTTGGCGACATTACGCCACTGACTATATACTCTTGATCAAGAAGAAAGCTTGTTTGCTAAGTTTCTCGACACGACTCGGCTACAGAAAAAAAAAATCTTCGAGGCAAAATGGGAAGAGCATAGCAACTTAAGCACTGCCCCCGTAACAGCAGATACGTAACAGCAGGGCATATGAAAAGAGAGATTCTGTTCTCTTGAACAAGAGACGAAGATAAGAAAAAAATAGACTTTTGGAGAGACTACTTTTACGGTTACTGGTAGTTAAGAAAAATTGCATGCATGCATGTCTCAGTGCCTACAGCTTTTTTTACCTGCAGCTTTTCCCCATAGGTGGCAGCCTGAAGTCAAACGTTTGTCTGAAAAACTCATTAAAAGTCATCTGAAGATACAGAAAGATGACAGGTCTTCGGTGTCATCAACTGAAGTAAATTCATTTTTCACACCGATATGTCCTATTTAGCCACCATTCACTGAAGAAAATACTGAAAATATCTCGTCCGCCTTTCCCGATGAACAAATTGTAGAAATATCCGGATACGTGGTTACAAAGACCTTGAAAAGCGAACTATGCTTCGTATCTAGGTGAGTTGCCTCTCAAGCAACTCATCGAATATGCAGTATTTCTAGCTAAACCTGTGACATCCATTATCAACCAATGCTTCAGACAACAAAAGTTCCCACGATCCTGGAAGAAAGGTTACGCGCGCGTTATTCCTAAGGTAAAATACCCCAAATTCTGTGATGAGCTCCAACCCATATCAATAACCTCCAATCTAGCCAAAGTGACCAAGTGGTTCATATATCGTAAACTTTTATCGCGAATAGGTCCTTGCCTAGAACCTTACCAGCATGGGTGCCTTAAAGGTAGCAGTACAACTCACTACTTAGCGTGGTTCTACCATCTAATTACTGAATGGTTAGACAAAAATGTACCATAGTTGATCTGCTTCTGCCCAACTATTGCAAGGCGTTCGATTTAATATGCTATCAAAGCTACACATAATCTGAAACGGTTGGGCGATAGAAAAGCAATTCTACTACTGATAGTAAACTTCCTGAGGTACCGATATCAGCGGGTCTATGCACTTTTCCAGGGGATCTTCTCTCTGAATGGGCGGAAATAATATGTGGCGCACCAAAAGGCTCTTAACCTGCCGTCCTTTTGTTTCTAGCCGTCATTTACTATGTTTCATGTGACAACACTGACAAAAGATTCAAATTTGTGGATCATTTGTCTGCCCTTATGAACAATAGTTTCACCATGAGGTCTCGAGTAATCCCTCACTTTGATAGGGACCTAAAGACGAATTCAAAGAGCAGTGCAATTCAAATGGGCATCAGATTAACGTTAATAAGACGAAAGTAATGCGTTTCAATCCTCTGAAAAGAGACGTTGCTTGCCTCGAACCCTGGTATCCTACTACTTCGACTGCTACGATCTATGCACCAACTATGTGCTACGATTTTTAACCACATTCTGCCAATTCGAGTTTGCTATAAAGCAATTAATGCTCACGTACACGTGTTATGTACGTCCTTTGCTTGAATGCGCATGCCCGATTTGGGAACCACAAGTACATAGCATCGAGTGCCTCACTGACGAAATTCAAACAGCGCAAAAACAAAAGGTCCTTAAAAATCATCCTAAAGAACTAAGTATGTCAATTACGAATCTACCCTCGAAGGTCTACAAACCCCAACCTTTAAGGAATACAGATACCAGCTGGTGTGTAAGTTTGGACACTCCGTGCATTTGAGTAATAAATACCTTCCCTACTACCCCTCACCGCTGCAGTCAACCAAAACACACAAGAACAAGCTTGAACCAGCGTACTGCTGAACTAATCGTTTCATTAGCTTATTCGCTCCTATTTTTACTAGTATGATAAATCCTACTTAGTACTTATTATGCTGTAAGAGGTAGCGGAAATTAGCTGTGGCACTAGCCGTAACTACGATAGCTTTTTTTTTATAAAATGAATCTTGTATCTAGTAGGTGTGTATTTAGCATTGCTGGGTACTTTACATAAAAGCAGTGGTCACGAATGACGGCAGAGTCCCTTCAAGTACGAATATTTTCAAGTGATAAATTTTAAGTAATGTGGTTTTTTTTTTTTATAAATCTATATTAATAAATGTTCACTTTAATCTCATAAACCTAAAGGAACAAAAAAGGAAAGATATAACTATTATGACAGCCGTTTTTAAGTAAAAAAAAGGGCGTTCATAATTTCAGGAAAAACAGAAAAACAAAAATGGATTTCTGCTTTTTGTTCACCGATTCAGTTCTGTTCCATTTTTTAATTGCCGTTTTTATACCACTTCCGTTTTGACCAAGAACAGAAACGGTGCCGACCCCTATTGGACAAACAATACAAATTCAAGAAATCTGGGTAGACAACTGCTTTCTTGTCGCAAGCATTTTCGACATCTTCAAGAAAGTAATTGAGCGGATTTTTGACCGCATGATTATCTAGTCAAATATTTTCTTTAAAACTAACAAAAGAGCGTATCGAACGATAGGCATAAGAAAATTAACATATTTTCTAGTCGTCTAGTTTCTTTTAGCATTATATTCTGATATAAGTCATATAGTGGCCTTACCAAAAGGACACACATTCTCTTGTAATAATAATAATAATAATAAAAAAGAAGAAAAAAAAAGAAAAAAAACTGAAGAGGCTATGTTATTCTCTCTAAGGAGACTTGAAACAAACTGACGCTTTAGGTTAATCTCTCTTAGGAGGTGTTCAGTCCCCGTTTAATACCATCACATCTTCTTAGGCTAGATATTACCAAAACATAGAAAGAACATGCACAAAAGAAGTAATTATTTATCCTAATTCCCTGAGAACAAAATGGTGGCTTACCTGTTGGTCAATGATGCTGAACATCACTATCGGTTTTCGTCGTTTAACTGAGCGCTTCATGGACGGCGTATCAGGTACAGACTCTCGATAAAGAGGCTCTGACTCGTACTTCGATATTCTCTGACCCTGTTTATCTTCAATAAAAACAGATGAATCTCCGCGAACAGATTCACTCGCTGGAAGTTTATAGTTAAACATTGTGAGGTATAAAAATTAAGACTTGGGTTTATTTAGGCATAGATATAATTAAGACAAAACAAAAACTACTAAAATCTCATAGGAACTATTATCGGCACCAAATTAAAACCTTTTCCGGTGCATTGGAGGTTTTCCTACTGCAATTATAATTTTTTTAGCAGCAAAATATTGTGAATAAAAACTAAGATTTAGGCGTATATAGGCATAAATATAATTAAGACAAAGCGGAGACTACTACAATATAATAGGGACTATTTTATTGACAAATTAAAACGTGTTCCGGTGCATTGAAGGTTTTCTTTCTTCAATTATAAATTTTTTAGCTGCAAAATATTATGAATTAAAACTAAGATTTAGGTGTATATAGGCATAGATACTATTAAGACAAAGCGGAGACAACTAAGATCTCATAGGAACTATTATCAGGACAAATTAAAACCTTTTCCGGTTCATTGATGGTTTTTATTCTTCAATTATGAGCTTTTTAGCAGAAAAATATTATAGTTTAAAATTAAGATTTAGGTGTATTCAGGCATAGATAAGGAGACTACTAAAATCTCATAGGGACTATTGTCAGGACCGAACTAAACCCTTTTCCAGTGCATTGAAGGTTTTTATACTACAATTGTGGATTTTTTGGCAGCAAAATATTAAAAATCTAAAATTAAGAATTAGATGCATTAACAGATATTGTAGAGAAATAATAGGGGCTGCTAAAATTTCATTTCGACTAATGCCAGGACTAGACTAAAACCATTTCCAAAGAATTTTTAAGAGCAAAATATTATGAATTTACCGGGGGGGGGGGGGGGGGCCAATTTTGAGCCCCCCCCCCCCCCAAAAAAAAAACAATATTTTTAGTCCGACTCGTAAAAAAAATGCATATATACAAATATTTTATGCCTTCGTATAATTTTTTTTACCCCCCCCCCCCCATAGATGAAAAAATTAACCCACCGAACAAGAATCCTGGATACGACCTTGAATACACGTTTCTGATACTAAATATTTTCATTTTTTTTACTGTAGTTATTTTATACTACACTTGCGAATTTTTTAGGAAAATATTTTTAGCAGAAATCTAGTACATTTGCAAACTATATTAAAACCATTTTTCTTTCAGTCCTTTTTCAAATAATGATAATAAATTTTGACATATAGCTTTAGCCTATCTAAGCTTTAAAATTTTGAAAGTGGCATAAAAAGAGAGAAAAAAACTTCTGAGAGAGACACTGTTTTCAAACTTCGTCTTTTATATTTTAGATTAATTTAAAAAAACATTTTCCACAAAATAAGTTTTTCAAAAAAAAAGTAAATAACTCTATTAAACAAAAAATGAACAAAAATAAAATAATCTACCAAGCTCGAAACTACCACAAATCAGCATCGATAAATAATGAAACCCAAAACGAACAGAAATTACAATAAATAACCGAGTCAAACTCAAAACGAGCAGAAATTAACATAAGTTGGTCGCAAAACCCCTATGCCTTCCCAAGGCCAGAACAAAACTTGCACTTTACTGAAAAAAATATAAATGATTTTACTTTTATAACTTTAATAAATCAAATAATTTTAACATTTTGATTACTAAATATCAGTATATGTATATTAAACTGACAATACACATTCATTTTTATTTTTTCAGTAAAGTGCAAATTTTGTTCTGGCCTTGGGAAGGCATAGGGGTTTTGTATTGGGTTGTGTCCTCCTCAAAAACATATTTTCTATCTGTAAATCAACTACGCTGAAGAAAATGACTATATCAAAATTCTGATTGGATGTGTTTGGGGGAATGATAGCCATGGGGGAGGGGCTAGTTTCCCTCGAATGAGCCTGTTTTGAAGTTTCTACGACAACGCCTTCTTATAAATCCTTATATGCTCCAAGGGCATAACTTAAAACCCTTGCCCTGAGGGTTGTGGGGGTGTCCTCTGGGGAAGTGTCCTCCTAAAAACATATTTTCTATCTGGAAATCAACTAGCTTACGCTGAACAAAATGGCTGTCTAAAATTCTGATTGGATGTGTTTGGGGGAATGATGGGCGTAGGGGGCTAGTTGCCCTTCAATCAGCATCAACTATTAAAAAGGGCATTAGCCCATGAATTCCCAATCGAATGAGCCTGCTTTGAAGTTTCTACGACAACGCCTTCTAAAAAAAACCTTATATGCCCCCAGGGCATAACTTAAAACCTTTGCCCTGAGGGTTGTTGGGGAGCGTCCTCCTCAAAAACATATTTACTACCTGGAAATCAACTACGCTCAACAAAATGGCTATCTCAAAACTTTGATTGGATGTGTTTGGGGGAATGATGGGCGTGGGGGGGCTAGTTGCCCTCCAATCACTTTCGACTTTTAAAAAGGGCACTAGCCCTTTGAATTTCCAATCGAATGAGCCTGTTTGGAAGTTTCTACGACAACGCCTTCTATAAAAAACCTTATATGCCCCCAGGGCGTAACTTAAAACCTTTGCCCTGAGGGTTCGCGGGAGTCCTCCTCAAAAACATATTTTCTATCTGGAAATCAACTACGCTAAACAAAATGGCGATATCACAATTTTGATTGGATTTGTTTGGGGAAATGATGGACGTGGGGGGGGCTAGTTGCCCTCCAATCACTTTCGACTATTAAAAAGGGCATTAGCCCTTTGAATTTCCAATCGAATGAGCCTGTTTTGAAGTTTCTACGACAACGGTTTCTATAAGAGCCTTATATGCTCCAAGGGCATAACTTAAAACCCTTGCCCTGAGGGTTGTGGGGGAGTTTCCCCCTCAAAAACATATTTTCTATCTGGAAATCAACTACGTTGAACAAAATGGGCTATCTCACAATTTTGATTGGATGTGTTTGGGGTAAAGATGGGCGTGGGGGGGGGGGGTAGTTGCCCTCCAATCCCTTTCGACTATTAAAAAGGGCACTAGCCCTTTGAATTTCCAGTTGAATGAGCCTGTTTTGAAGTTTCTACGACAACGCCTTCTGTAAAAACCTTATATGCCCCAGGGCATGACTTAAAACCTTTGCCCTGAGGGTTGTGGGAGAGTGTCCTACTCAAAAACACATTTTCTATCTGGAAATCAACTACGCTGAACAAAATGGCTATCTCAAAATTTTGATTAGATGTGTTTGGGGGATTGATTGGCGTGAAGGGGGAGGGGCTAGTTGCCCTCCAATCACTTTCGACTATTAAAAAGGGCACTAGAACTCTCGATTTCTAATCGAATGAGCCCCTTTTGAAGTCTCTACGACGACCCCTTCTATATGAAATGCCCTGCTTTAAAGGAAAAAAAAAATTAATAAACTGTACACTGTGTCAACATTAATCTTATATGCCCTCAGGGAATAACTTAAAACCTTTGCCCCAAGGGTTGTGGGGGAGTGTCCTCCTCAAAAAGATATTTTCTATCTGGAAATCAACTACGCTGAACAAAATGGCTATCTCAAAAATTTTGATTGGATGTGTTTGTGGGAATGACAGGCGTGGGGGGGGGGGGTAGTGGCCCTCCAATCACTTTCAACTATTAAAAAGGACACTAGCCACTCCAATTTCCAATCGAATGAGTCCTTTTCAAAGTTTCTACGACAACTCCTTCGATACGAAGTGCCCGGGTATGGAGAAAAAACCAAAAACACATTGTACCCACATCGTTCTTTACTTAGGCAGCGCTAGCGCGCTGTTTATGATTGCTGCTGACAAGGGTCAGTCTTGCTTACCCGTCTTTACTTTGGGGTTAATAAAGAATTTGTCAAATACTCCGGAAATTTTAAGGCATAATTATTATAATTATAACACACATATTTACACCCTGATGCAAACTTAGAATGCTGAAATGAAAGCGACATGCGAAAAACAGAGTGAAAAATGTGCAAAGCTCAGGATTAAAAAAAAATTAAATTGATCTTCCAAAGATCTCATTCCAAATTAATAATGCATAATCGATCCTCATTCTCATCTCGATATAATGGTGCCTATTTATAGTAGTAATAGCAATTAACTGTCCGAGTAATATAGGATTCGTAATAATTACATCATTCTTGAGATATGTGGAAAAATATTAGAAAAAAAGGGATAAATAAACTTAAGTATGTCTAAAGCTGAAGTTACGAGTCTCAACAAATGTTGTCGTCACACGACTGTCATGTGGAATTCCTGCATTGAGAGAGTCAATACGAAAAGGGCGTATTTTCAATTTGACCACACGTACCTCTCTTGCAACTCTTAAATAAGAGTATCAACAAACACATACTCTACCCCTTGTTGGTTAAAAAGTTAAAATCTGACCAGCTTCCCTAACCATGAGTTACTACTACCACTAAAAACTACTCGCAGAACCACGTCACCCAAGGCCAATACAGCTGCGCACACTTCCTTCCATCCCAATCTGTTCAGAATTTTATTCTTTACTCCCTCTCCTGAGCTTCTCACTCTCTTGAAATCTCCCCTTAAGACCTTTTCCCAATCCACTCAAGGACGCTGTGCCTTTTAGTTACGTACATAAGCGCCAATTTCCATAAGGTTTGTGAATTCTATGGTAAAAGCATGAAAATTCGCAAACATATGTAGAAAAATACGTAGAATCTAACAGGGGTCAGAACCACATTTTCTGAGCGCCTTTTTCCACGCGGAAAATCGTTGAAGGATTTGCACATCTGAAGGGCCGTCTCAGAATGATTCGGATCTGCCGATTCTGAACATGTGCCCACTTTTGAAATCAAATCAGTAGATCCTGAGTTATCGTCATTTTCATCATCGCGGTTCGCACTCTTTTCTATATACTGAGGTAGCAGGTGCTTACTTTTAATATTCAACCATCTGTTACTGAGTTATCATCACTTTCATCACCGCCGGGTGTAGACTGTCTTTTATACTTCTACATTACAAACTCTGGTTCACATTAATGTGCAAGTGACGACTGCGGTCTGGATGAATGGACCATTTACAGGTTTAAAAACAACTCGAAATACCTCATATCACTAGCAGGTTTAACAAAGAAAAGAAGAAAATCCACGTGGCACGTACGTACACGTAGAAAGCATATGGGAAGAGAACAAGTAACGTACAATTTACCTTTAATAACTGCTGTTTTCTTTTATATATGTCTTCATATCATGACATGCAATATTCAGTTTCGGTGAATACGCTCGCTCGAACTTCGCTACATACATTAGAAACCAACAGTCCCAAACCGACGCTCAAAGAATTGGTCTCGTCTTTGACATCTACAATAACGACAGCCTAAAAAATGGAGCACGTGAACACAGAGGAGCTTCGTCTTATGCCATGAAAATCACAGACCGAACCCCCCGTTCCTCGGATGAACTGGCGTGACTTTTTGAAGTGAACAGAGAACAAGAGTCGACCGTTCCATTTTTTGGCGACTACTGTAGTCCAGGAATTGCAGGACATATTTGTAGTGGCCACTCTTAGAGACACAGTTATTTCAACGCGCGATATCACTTTTCACGAAGCCCTCACACTTACCAACAACAAAGGAGGTGACAATCGTGTGCTGCTCCATGCCTTCCATCAGGCCCAGTGTGACTATAACTTCATAGTCATCAGAACTGTGGATTCTGATGTAGTTGTGATTGCAACAGCATTTTTCCAGCAGCTGTAGATTGAAAACCTGTTTGTCATCTATGGGCATGGAGCAAAGACGAAAATACTGTCCATTCACGATAGTACTTATCGTCTAGGACCTGACAGGTCTCGCAGCCTTCTCTTTTTGCATGTCTTCTCTGGATGCGATACGACTTCTTCTTTTGCTTTTCATGAAAATAATGGTGTTTGGAAAACCTGGAAACCTGTGGAATCCATTCTTCCGACTTTCGTTACTCTGAGTACATCACAAGCCCCGCTCCTAGATTGTCACTTTACAGACATCCAGCGGACCGTCGTTGTTCTTTACGAATAATCAAGTGGCTTGTTGAAGTGAACAATCTACGGAAGGAGCTTTTCACACGAAAAACGGCCGGAATGGAAAGACTGCCCCAAACAGCGGCTGCTCTTGAGCAGCATACCAAACGTGCTGACTTGCAGGCCCCAATATGGGCATCATCGGTTTGTCCGGAATTTTCCCCACTGGATCCAGATTTATACGGCTGGGTGAAGCATGACGGAAGCTTGGATCCTTTCTGGATAAAACTTTCTGAGGCAGTGACAATTTGCAAAGAACTGCTCAAATGTGGCTGTAAAACAAAGTTTAAAAAAAGGGTACAAATGTGCAAAGCTCCCCTTAAATACACAAGTCTCTGTCCGTGCAAAGGTTGTGATAATCAGTACAATCAGTAGTGCACTTTTTGTAGCTTTAATTGTCGACCTGTATCCTGTCCGTGACAACCTCACTTTTTTTTTTTTTTTTTAGCAATCTTTATGATGAAACAAGTCGAAATCGGTTATTTCATTCCTATGATCCATGTGACTGTTTAACTATTTTGAAATACCTGAAGTGGTTTAGTATTCTACATTTTATCATCATAATAGTATGCTTCTTACGTCCAAAGTTCCTTAAGTCAAGCTGCTTGAGTTGAATAAATGATTTTTTTTTTACTGAAAGCTTATTAAGGAGATCTGAAACGGTAATTAGTTACTTACAGTCAAAAACCTATGAACTCCTTCGGAATGTAATAGGGAGGGTATGAGTTCTTGTTAGAGTATGGCATAGAAACCGTGGTTAAGAAACTGGTAAATCCTGAACCAAGAATCTGATTGCAAAAATAACCACATTTTTGGAATCGAGAGCCTCGAATTAGTCAGAAAAGAGATCTTAAACTCGATCATCGCTCATTTTCAAAATTAGCGTTTTTTTTCTTCGCGCGGAAAAATGCAAAGTAGCGCAAAACCGTCGAGATATATTTGAATGTGCGACTTAGTCGATTCTTCACATTTTTCGTAACATGTTCACCATTTTCTATGCATTTCGACGAAAAAAACAAAGTCAGAAAGCGGAAATTACTCAGAAGCGCATGTCTGGGAAATTTCATGTTTTTACCATAAAATGCACAAACCTGACGCTAATGACGCTAATAAAACTATTTTGTTTAGCCATGGCTGCATTGTCAAAAAAGCACAATTTTTTGCAAATACAAAAACTCAGTTTCAACTAATGCTTATGACCAGAGTTGAAAATTATGACCGGTTGGTTTCTCCTTGGGGGGGGGGGTACTTTCCGCCAGAGAAATTCTTCATGGGGGAATACTCCGCGGTAGCAACTTTTTACAGGGATAGGGGGATTTCTGGGAAAAGCTTTCTATAAAGGGTGGATTTCCGATGTGATTTGAAAAACTATCAGAAATTAAGTCTTTTTCAAATGAATGTAGGGAAAGGAGACTTTTTCAGGCGGAATCGTCTGCAAAAACAAATTTCCTGGGGGATTCTCAGAGAGGATGGAATTGTCCGGGGAAATGGGGTAATATGGGAGCAATGGCTCTCAACTGTTTCATCACAGTCCACCAAGTATATTTTAATTCGAGAATCAACGGAGCCGGTCCGTTGAATCCATCCTAGGATGTATGATAGACTATTCCGGAAGTTACTATGGAAGCTAGGGAATTACGGAAGCCCCAATAACTATAACTAGGGAAGTTTCCGGGGATGACCTTTCCAGGGGAATTTTACACTAGGGCATTCTGCCAGAATTCCTATACGAGATTCTTCACCATTCAGAAAGGATAATTTTAAGAATCGTCTGATTGGCTAGTTCCATCTAGTTCAGCTAAAAAATCTGACCACAGAACATACAATATCAAACTAAGAATTGATAATGAAGGCCTCTAATTGGACGAGTCTCCAATACATTTCAAACATTCAATACCAATTTAACTTGTGACGCAACTCTAGCTATCTCTGGACGCAAGCCAAATTTCATCATGAAAGAGTCTATTAACAGCTAGTTCCCAATTTTTGCTTTTGCTAGATCACACTGTTAATAGGGATCTTAGGATATAGGCTATCTCAAAAGCGGCTTTTCTATAATGAGTTCGCGTTATCATTAAACTTCAAACTTAAATCAAATAAAACCTCATTGAAAAAAAAAGAAAAAAAAAGCTGCAACCAAAAAACAGATATTTCCGAACCCTATCGCAGTTCTTGTTTTTTTTTTCTTAATACGTATTTATGTTAAGCAGATGATTAGCCCTCTCCTCTTGGGCATTGGAAAGTCTTACGTCCTATAATATTAATAAAGTATTTCCTGACTAAAAAGAGGCGATGGGGTAGAGAATTACCTATAAGATCTAGTCCAAATGACCCCAGTACCAAAAGGATTAAGCCTAAAAATACATTTATTTTGCCCCCCCCCCCGGATAAATCCTCTGATACTTTTTTATTTTTAACTTTTGCTTACTTTTGGACTTTAACAAGTTTCAAACTTCGAATCTCCTCGAAAGCATGTTAAAATTGTATAGTTTCAAGTGAAATTTATTTTAGTTTTTTACTGAATCCATAAAAAAGCCCCATAAAAGGCTAAAGTATTATCATTATAGTTAATTTATTACAAAAAAACTCACCATGGCTAACATCCTGTGTACTGTCACTATAAATTCTGGATTTCCCCGACTTTTCGGTACTTATTCTGTCCCTTTCAGCCAATTTCTCCTGTAGAGCTTTCTCTTGCGGATCAACCCAAGTAAAAGCTGTCGACTGACTCTCTATGCCCTCAGTTTCACCTGCAAGTAATAATAATAATGTTAACCTGAAAATCACCAGAACAATAATTAATACATGCTGCAAGAAAAAAAAAAACAAAAAAAAAAACAAAAAAAACAAAAAAAAAAACAAAAACAAAACAAAACAAACATATAATTAATTTCTAAGACCATGCTGGCCATGCATGATGCCAGCTACTCTCACCCCTCCCTCCATAATAAACATTGTGGCCGAAGTCTCAAATGGTAAACTTTTATGGAAGGTATATACCAAAACTACTGGATCGGGGCGCCAACAGTTGAAGACAGATAATGTTTGAACTTAGTTTTAGAGCGTATTTTTCAGATATAGACGAAGAAATCTTTCATTTCATCCTTTTCTTATCCCAAAACCTAAGTTCCTTTTTGAATACCTCGTAAAAAAATTAAAAGAAACAAAGAAAAAGAAATTCTTTCATAGTCTAGCGGACTAGAAAAAACTAAACCTCAATTTAAATTGAAGTTAAATTACAAAAATAGAGGCGCTCAATATCATTAATTTACCTAAAAAAAGAAAACAAAAAATGGCTGAACCAAGGAAGGCTGGGGTTTGAACTATCACCATTCCTCAAAATACGCTTATAATTTTGGATAACGAAGTTTCTTTC
>JAQQPU010004100.1:26821-54374 GCA_029168905.1 Artemia sp. Kazakhstan ARC1039 | reverse complement strand
GCGGATGTAAAAAAGAAAAGCAAAATTTTTTTGTGGCAAATCATTTGAATATGTTTTATGTGGTTACTCAACCCAAAATGTTAAGGGGTTTCCAAAAAAAATAATCAAAACGAATATAGATTATTTGGTACTTGTGCATTATAAATAACCCACCGCTATAGACTGTACAAGGAAACCAGACGTGATTTCTTATTGCGTTTACAATATTTAAACTGTTGTTTTTTTGGGTTTAGGGAGGGAAAAAGGTACCTGGGTTAGGTTACATATTTAATATATGCTATGATTTACCCCCCATCCCCTAATGTGCAAATATATAGGCCAAATTTGTTTCTAAACTATTATATTTTCATCCTATTTTATTTCATTAGCAGTAACCATACTTAACTTCTTTCGTGCATAGTGGTGGGTTATTTATAATGCACAAGTACTGAATAATCTATAGTCAAATATGTACTTCTGCCCCCTCTCTCCCCCTCCCTATTTACACTTTAATAACGTCTCGTAGCTTCAAGAATGAAGATTGCTACACTAAACTATTTGGACAAAAACATTTGAATTGCTTTAAGAACAAATGGGGTTAGATACCGTAAATTGCCAAATTTTCTGTTACAACGTTTTAAACATTAATTAGTAAATAATACCCATAAAAAACAAATTAGTTGGGGTTATAAAGCTCCGATATATATATTTCATGAAATGGTGCATTCTCGAGGAGATTGAATATTTTTTTTTGAAATAGTGCTCTGCCAGATATCCTTCTATATGTTCTTCTCTTCTGCCATATCTGGGTATATTGTCTTGAACGTCACGCCAGTGTCTTTTGATGTTTTGTGTGTGAGCACCTGTTGCAGGGTCAACAAAATTTATACTGTGGTTGACGCGTAAATGTTGATAGCCCTGGCTAGCCAGGTAATTGTAGGCCCTCCAACAGTCGCTGATAATTGTTGTCCCTGGCAGGATTTGGTTTTGGATAATTCCCAACAATATGGCACTACTTCTATCCGGCACAGAAACCATGAATGAATTACCAGTTCCTTGCTCTATTCCACCAAATACCCATTTACCCTTGATGCAAATATCCTAGTGTTGAGCCTACATGGTTGACCCAACGATTCCGCTTGTTTAGTCACAGGTTGCATAAATTTAACTTTGGCAGAAATTTTGAGTTTAGGGGGAAGGGGGATTTCAAAAATATCTTCCCATAACATAATTTATCCTCTAAAGTTGATTCTGATGTTTGTAGTGCTCTATGTCTTTGCGCTTTAGAAATATTTAAAAAAGCTTCTAAAGTAAAATTTTGAGTTTGGGGGGAAAGGGGATTTTCAAAACCTTTTCCCGTGATATAACGTGTCCTCTGAAGTCGATTCTGATGTTTTTAGCACTCTATCTATTAGTGCTTTAGAAATATTTTAAAAGCTTCTAAAGTAGAATTTTGGAAAATTTTGAGTTTGGGGGGAAGGGAGATTTTCAAAACCTCTTCCCGTGATATAACGTGTCCTCTGAAGTCGATTCTGATGTTTTTAGCACTCTATCCATTAGTGCTTTAGAAATATTTTAAAAGCTTCTAAAGTAGAATTTTGGAAAATTTTGAGTTTGGGGGGAAGGGGGATTTTCAAAACCTCTTCCCGTGATATAATGTGTCCTCTGAAGTCAATTCTGATGTTTTTAACGCTCTATCTATTAGTGCTTTAGAAATATTTTAAAAGCTTCTAAAGTAGAATTTTGGAAAATTTTGAGTTTGGGGGGAAGGGGGATTTCAAAACATCTTCCCATAACATAATTTATCCTCTAAAGTTGATTCTGATGTTTGTAGCGCTCTATGTCTTAGCGCTTTAGAACTATTGAAAAAAGCTTTGAAAGTAAAATTTTGAGTTTGGGGGAAGGGGGATTTCAAAAACATCTTCCTATAACATAATTTATCCTCTAAAGTTGATTCTGATGTTTGTAGCGCTCTATGTCTTAGCGCTTTAGAACTATTGAAAAAAGCTTTGAAAGTAAAATTTTGGAAAATTTTGAGTTTGGGGGAAGGGGGATTTCAAAAACATCTTCCCGTGATATAATGTGTCCTCTGAAGTCGATTCTGATGTTTTTAGCACTGTATCTTTTAGTACTTTAGAAATATGTTAAAAGCTTCTAAAGTAGAATTTTAGAAAATTTTGAGTTTGGGGGGAAGGGTGATTTCAAAAACCTCTTCCCGTGATATAACGTGTCCTCTGAAGTCAATTCTGATGTTTTTAGCACTCTATCTATTAGTGCTTTAGAAATATTTTAAAAGCTTCTAAAGTAGAATTTTGGAAAATTTTGAGTTTGGGGGGAAGGCGGATTTTCAAAACCTCTTCCCGTGATATAACGTGTCCTCTGAAGTCGATTCTGATGTTTTTAGCACTCTATCTATTAGTGCTTTAGAAATATTTTAAAAGCTTCTAAAGTAGAATTTTGGAAAATTTTGAGTTTGGGGGGAAGGGGGATTTCAAAAACATCTTCCCATAACATAATTTATCCTCTAAAGTTGATTCTGATGTTTGTAGCGCTCTATGTCTTAGCGCTTTAGAACTATTGAAAAAAGCTTTGAAAGTAAAATTTTGGAAAATTTTGAGTTCGGGGGAAGCGGGATTTCAAAAACATCTTCCCATAAAATAATTTTTCCTCTGAAGTCAATTCCGATATTTGTAGCGCTCTATGTCTTAGCGCTTTAGAAACATTTAAAAAACCTTCTAAAGTAGAATTTTGGAAAATTTTGAGTTTGGGGGGATGGAGGATTTTCAAAACCTTTTCCTGTAGCATTCTATGTTTTAGCACTTTAGAAATATTTAAAAAGCTCCTAAAGTAGAATTTTAGAAAATTTTGAGTTTGGGGAGAAGGGGGATTTTAAAAACCTCTTCCCGTGATATAACGTTTCCTCTGAAGTCAATTCGGATGTTTTTAGCACTCTATGTCTTAATGCTTTAGAAATATTTAAAAAGCTCCTAAAGCAGAATTTTAGAAAATTTTTAGATTGGGGGGAAGGGGGATTTTAAAAACCTCTTCCCGTGATATAACGTGTCCTCTGAAGTCGATTCAGATGTTTTTATTACTCTATGTCTTAGCGCTTTAGAAATATTTAAAAAGCTTCTAAAGTAGAATTTTGGAAAATTTTGAGTTTGGGGGGAAGGGAGATTTCAAAAACATCTTCCCATGACATAAATTGCCCTCTACAGTTGATTCTGATGTCTGTAGTGCTCTATTTCGTAGCGCTTTAGAAATATTTAAAATATTTTAAAAGCTTCTAAAGTAGAATTTTGAAAAATTTTGAGTTTGGGGGGAGAGGGATTTCAAAAACATCTTCCCGTGATATAATGTGTCCTCTGAAGTCGATTCTGATGTTTTTAGCACTGTATCTTTTAGTACTTTAGAAATATTTTAAAAGCTTCTAAAGTAGAATTTTAGAAAATTTTTAGTTTGGGGGGAAGGGTGATTTCAAAAACCTCTTCCCGTGATATAATGTGTCCTCTGAAGTCGATTCTGATGTTTTTAGTACTCTATCTTTTAGTACTTTAGAAATATTTTAAAAGCTTCTAAAGTAGAATTTTCGAAAATTTTAAGTTCAGGTGGAAGGGGAATTTCAAAAACATCTTCCTATGACATAATTTGTCCTCTAAAAAGGATTAGGTTATTTTTACTGATCTCTCTTTTGAAATCATTTCCCTAATTAATACAGTTTAAATGGTCTTATCAACAGAGTTGTTTCGCATGTGCCTGCTACCCTTAAGGGTAAGGGTGTCTGATAAGGCAAGTGTGACATCACAACAAACCTGGTTTCATATACCATAAAGAATGTCAGCATGGGTTGAAAATTAAATGGCTTAGGATTTAAATATGATTTTGGAATATATTTTAATGAACAAGGTTAAAAGCAGAAGTTGTGTAAGGTAAGCAGTGATTTATATTTATGATAGTAATATAGGATGAAATATGAGTTAAAAACAACTAGTAATGTGCAGTAATTTACCATTATATAGAGGGGGGGGATGAGTGGAGGTAGGTACTTCAAAGTACCTTCCCGGGACAAACCTTAGCATGTACATCCATCCCTGAAAGTTTCATTTTCCTAACCCAACTCCTTTCCAAGATAGCCAAAAGTAACTAAAGTAGAATTTTACCGAAAAATGTTGATAAATAATGAGTAGAAAGAAAATATAGCTAAGTTAACACATTTTGAAGGATCTTCTACTATACTTTACCCACCCCTTAGGTTTAAAAATATAGCCCAAATTACATATTTCCTAGGTGTTTTTAAAATTCTTAATATCATCAGTGTCTGATTCAATTTAGCTAGCCTAACAGGTTCACTAGTTGAAAAAAGAATGACACAATCAAGACACAGAAAAAACACATGTGAAATATATATTTTGGGCTATGTATTTGCACAATAAGGCAAATATAGTGGAATGAAGTAGCAAATACCAGAAGTGCCTTCAAACTTATTCTAGCCTAGCTTCAAATTTTCTGCATAAGCCTATTATGACTTAAGAATTATTTTCTTAACATGTTTCCTTCTGAATAAAAAAAACTCAAAGCTTATGAAAAATACCTGAAATTTGCAATTGGTATGGGTTATTTCACACTAAAAGTGAAGCGTAAGCCATCTAGGCCTATGCCAAGAAATTGTTTCAACAAAAAATGCATACCACATTTCAAGAAATAAGTTTAAAACTGAAGATACACCAGTACTTACTCTTCAGGAACGGGCATTTTCTGCTAATAAGTAAGAAAATTCAAAAATATTCAATAAGACAGTGTGGAAATTCTCTTGAGGTTCTTCAATAATCACGGTTGCTAGTTCAACAATCTAATATTCATTTGATTTCGGGTAAAAACTTAACTAGTTAGATTGCAAAAAATGTGGGAGTCTTCTTTTACTGCAATAAGCGCGAAGTTGTCAAAAAGGAGATAAATTATCTTTACATCGGTGGACTTATTTTCACTATTTTAGTAAAAATCACTGAAAATTAGCGTCCATCTGAATACAATTTTTTTTTTAAAGTCAACAGGCAGTAGGGGGAGGCGAGCAAGCACCCATTTGTCCTAATGAAAGTGTATCGAAGGATTTGTCGTAGAAACTTCAAAAAGGGCTCATTTGATTGGAAATTAGAGTGGATTGTGCCCTTTTTAATAGTCGAAAGTGATTGGAAGGCAACTAACACCCTTCCTTCCACGTCCACCATTTCACCATTATAAACAATAAGTAGAACAACAGGGAAATTTTTATACAAGACAGTGGAACGCAACTTTAAATGAATATTTCGACCCTATATCCAAGGGCCGTCCTCAGCAGATTAAACGAAGAGAATAAAAAACAATATAAAAGAAACTTACATTAAAATTCAATCATTAAAATGAAAAGAGTTTTTTTCAATTTTCTTAAACAGCCCTAATATCATTACTTCAAGGAAGTTCAACCAGGACTGGTACACCAAGCGAAGTGGACAGAGAATAATTCATTCAAATGGAACAAAAATACTTACAGACAAGCTTTTAAAGCTTACCTCGCCTTCTTGGCAGCCAGCCTAGATGGTCTATTCGTAATAGATTAAGTGGAGTTATTTACTGTTTTTTTAATATAATTAGTTAAATCATTTTTTATTAAATTTGTGTATAGGGTATTAAACAAATATTCCCCCAAATCTCTATTTTAAGAAATATTACTGTTTATTTTGATTTTTATTTCAAATCGCCTCTCGAACAACCTGTTTTATGCCTAAATCTTTGCTAATAAGGCAAGTTTCTTCAAAAAGTATTTTATGACTAGGGTTATCATATATGTGACTGCTTAAAGCAGAACGAAAGGAAATATTTGTGCTATTAGAATTGAAAGCTTCAGTTATGTCATCTTTGTGTTGTTGTAGGCGTTTTTCTGAATTTTGATGGCTTCTACCAACATAAAAATGGCCACAGTCACATGGTAAAAGAGGGGTTTGTCAAATTTGTGTTCCACTGTCTTGCATAAAAATTTCCCTGTTGTTCTACTTATTGTTTATGATGGAAAGGAAGTGTGGTCTTCGTCCCTTTTTACATTTCACCATTTCCACCATTTCCTCTCTTCCATGCCCACCATTTCCCCAAACAAATCCAATCATAATTTTGAGATAGCCATTTTGAAAATTTTTCTCCAGCATACATATAGCAGGCCAAACTATAAAGGCTTAAAAAAGCGAAAATATTTAAAGAATTTCTTTTTCCCTTAAAAGACTATGTCAACATAAAACGAACAGAAATTAATTAAAAAAATGTTTCCACAAAATAAGTTTTTCAAAGAAAAGTAAAGAACTCCATTAACCTAAAAACGAGCTAAACTAAAATCAAATAGTCTACCAAGCGTGAAACCACCACAAATCAGCATCGATAAATAAATGAAACCTAAAACGAACAGAAATTACAATAAATAACCGAGTCAAACTCAAAACGAGCAGAAATTGACATGAGTAGGGCTCAAAATTCCCGTGCCTTCCCAAGGCCAGAGCATAATTTGCACTTTACTGAAAAAAATACAAATGAATGTGCACTGTCAATTTATTATTCATATACTGATATTTAGTAATCAAAATGTTAGTATTATTTGATTTATTAAAGTTATAAAAGTAAAAACATTTATATTTTTTTAATAAAGTGCAAATTATGTTCTAGCCTTGGGAAGCAAAGGGAGTTGCCCTCCAATCACTTTCCATTATTAAGAAGGGCACTAGCCCTTCCAATTTCCAATCAAATGAGCCCTGGTCTAAACAAAGAAAGAAACAAATGAATAATACTTTGTGCCAACATCGTTCTGTACTTAGGCAGTGCTATTACGCTGCCTAAGATTTGGCACTTATATATATATTGTATTTTCAAGCCATAATTCTGATACCTTGCGTCAATATCTTATCACTCAAGTGCTTTCTAGATTTTTTACCTGATCTCCATGTTCTGTTCATTCAGATTTAAAAACTAGTGCTATTAAATCATTTTAATTTTGTTTGAATGCTTAATTTAGTCTATCCTGTTTATGACAGTACTTCCAAATTGGGAAAAGACGTCTCCGTCTCTCAATATCTTGATTTCAGAAGAAAACAGTAGTACTTGAACGCTTTTGCATCACCTCACTTTTCATGTGCAGAATGCCACTTTTGTTTCTAGACAACTTATAATTAGATATCCTGAGCGGTCACAGCTATGGGCAAAACAGAACACGCCCAGAGTGCTTCGCTTTTTTTTTAACTGTGTTTTATCATTAGTTTGTGTTCTTTTTGCCAGTGTGAATCAGTTTGATCGAAATGCTTTTCTTGGACACCAATGATTGAGATTGATTAAATATACAATCTAAGAAAATCACACGGTTACTTACGTCTACTGATGACTCTGAAATAATTCAAGCGAAAGACTGAATGGTAAATAAGAATGAAAAAGTGTCACTAAATAGAAATAAAAATTATTTTCCACTTATTATTTCTCTCTTTGTTTTAAATATGATTGAAAAGTTTTCCCTTTTTTCCATAGAATATTCGATTCCATTGGAGCAAAATACCGAACTATAAAGAAAAAAATATTTTAGCATACCCTTATCTTTTAAATATCCCATATTGTTGTAACTTGAACAAAAAATTCGAAGAAAAATTTTCACAATCACTCAGTTAAGGCAGGTATAAGAGGCTTTGCCTTAGTGTCGGCTAATGAATAATGGCAAAGTGGCTATTGTTGCCATTTTGTAGCAATCACTGCTGGCAAGAGAAACAATATAATTACAATTTGCAGACATACCGGTCTCGAGTTTACTTAGACATTAAGCTGGTTTGAATAGACATTAAGCTGGTTCGTTTAAAGTTTTCATTGTACCTGATTTTTCAGTCTGTACATTATTTATTGCTCACACTTTTGGCCCTTCATGGTCCAAAGTAGTTTGTCTACATGAGGGTGTTTACTTGTGACCCCAAATGTATTGGAGGTCAATTATGAAGTTGTCCAATTGTTCAAAATTTAAAACTACTTTGAGGGCTATGGTAGGAATAAGCAGTGCAGCTTCTCAAAAAACAGTCCAAGGCTCAGAAAGTAAACTCAAAACTTATTCTGCAAGAAAAAAACAAATATTTACATACAATCTTAGTTATTATTGTTATTAATAGGGTAAAACACACAAAACAATAAATTAAAATATGATTTTTAAAGTGGAACGTTACTATTTCCCCAAATTGTTGTTCCAGGAACTTTATGATTCTATTTCCAAAAGTGTAAACACTTTTTTTAAAAGCAGATTTTCATCAATTTAAAAGAATTATACAAACTTCAAAATAAAATATGAATTTCCCATTTTGTTTCCAAAGTATATAGAAAAGTACAAACAATAAATTAGACAATATTAGCCTTAGTATGAAGGTGCAACTCGCCAAAACAAATTTTTAAAGGCCTGATGGCTGCAGATCAATTTCTATATTTGATGAAATCGCTAAGGACTTTAAGGATGCCACACATCTTAACATTTTTTAATTCTATTTTTGATCCTGAAATGCTTAGATTCTGTTTTGGCATTGCATATGATCTGACTGGTTTTTGTTTGTTTAGCGTCTATTTCACTTACTTCCCGTCTTTTTTGTTCTGGCTCTTTGACAGACTTTTTCTAAGCAGAATGGCTAAAGTGGGTTAAAAATCACTTTCTACTCTTGAGTATTTTGACTGTCTTCCAATTTCATATGAAAGTTAAACTCCGCCTATTATGTAGACAAATGTGTGCATAGTAGCCAGTCCCAAGCCTAAAAAGAGGAGGAGGGTTGGACCGAGGGTTTGTAACCTGCACCTGGACCCAGTGTGTCCACCCCTTGGGAAAACCAACTGCAACTGATACGTCAACCATAGCCTCGGATACTACAACCTCCCTGATGATGACCCCTGCAGGCCCCTGGACTCGATTTCTGAATGCAAAAGGAACCACCAAAACATTATTTTATAATGTAAGTGTAAGGTTGCCCCTACTATCAGGGCCAAAATTTGGTAGCGTGTAGCGTGTTATAACTGAGGCTTTGGGGAAGAATCGGTACTCAGGATTCAGTGACAACTGATATTTATTACAAAAGAAATAAAAAGGAAAATATTCTAATTCTAATTATTTTGAATACTTCTAAACCTCTTCTAGGTCTTATGTCTATGGTCTACTTGTTTAATCCATAAATGTTTACCGAAAAGAAAGGGATTAAGTTAATTCTAGGCTATC
Organism: Artemia sp. Kazakhstan ARC1039; assembly: GCA_029168905.1. NCBI lineage: Eukaryota > Metazoa > Arthropoda > Branchiopoda > Anostraca > Artemiidae > Artemia > Artemia sp. Kazakhstan ARC1039. The sequence goes on along the minus strand of JAQQPU010004100.1, from coordinate 45,157 downwards.
GAATTTTTCTAATTAAAAGATTTACACTTGAATAGCTAGTCAAGGCTTGAGTTCTGGGGTATTAAGAATCCTTTAGTTCAAACTATTGTTTCTTGGCTGAGCCAAGCTAGGAATAACCCTACTTGATTTTCTTCCAATTTACATTAACCCAAACCAAGATATCCTATTATTATTTCTTGAAAAAAAGGGTTTGTGTTCCTTGGACCTTTAGTAAGCTTTAACTTTAGCAGGGAAAACTCTTAATTGAATATATCTGGACATAAAGGTCTGGAAATTCTTAGATTGACAATATTGTTCCCCTTTTTCCCTAACCAATCGGTATAAAATTGAGGCCACCTTTATATAAACAGTTGGTACGGGTTTAACGAAATAAGAGAATGATTAAAAAGGAACAGGGTTCTCCTTCGTATAAACGTCTGAAGACTGCACAAGGGGGAAAGTAATGTTGTAGTCAGATAATTCCAATTTTCTGGATGTAAGGTCCTTATAAAGTCAAGCTAAGTTCCAAGGAACATTAGGCTGGAAAAGGGAAGCACAAAAGGCTCTCCTAACGTTGACTTCTTGGTTAAGGTTCATTCCCCTCTTTAAACGAAGCTTCTTCGTTCAAAGATTCCTTCCCCTTGGTTATTCGAAGCTTCTTCTACAAGTTTTAAATTTCTGGGAAGAAATTTATTTTAGCTTATTCTAACCTTAAAAATGCTGTTTTTGTCCAAATGGCTCAAGCCTTGGACAAGTGAAAATACTACCGAATTATAAACCCAAATAACCAACTTATAGTAAAATGTTAGACTTCAGCACTAGTTTTTATTCTTGTCTCCTACATACGTATTAAATTTATATTCAGGTGACAGAAATCTTTCAGAAGTTTACTTTTTATCTCAAACTCTTATCTTCAAGAGGAAATTCAGACAGACAGTGGCAGCCTACCTTAATTACAAAGTAAAACACTAACTCGTTATTAGTTCCAAAAAAGACTACCCTGTTTCCGTTCCGAATCCCTATTTTAAGCTTTGTTTTAATTTGTCATTCTTGTCTCCCATTGGCCAGTGAACAGTTTTGATGTAATCCTAATAATAATTTCTTGTTCAAAAAGTTATTTTCCGCTTTCTCTATTAAAAACCCTGTTTTGTCATGTGATTATGGTCGCGTGATATTCTTGCCGTTGACCTCTCGAGTTTGAAGCAGTCCGGTATTTGTATTTTCATTTTATGGACCTTGTTGGATCAAGGGTATTCTTATTCAAATCTAATGTTGGGTTTGTTTTCCTTACACAAAGAAAATTAATATTTCGTTACTATTATCATTACTCAAAAGTCAGAGTTTGCTATTTTTATAATTTAGTCAGGTTATGATGGCTTTCTCACAACCTCCCACACTTAAATTCTTAGTACAGTTATTTTTTCTTAATGAAACCATAACTTTACTAAGAATCAATTTAATTCAATTTCTTCTTGTTCCATAGTTACTTGAAATCCTTGAGACTTTTGTTTCCTATAGTCTAACCATAGTTTTCTCTATGTTTTGAATATTATTCCTATAGAAACTAGTCCTAATAAAGATATAAATAGATTAAAGGTATTAAGAATAAATGTCCAGTAGCTAGCTATTTTCCTTCCTCTTTCGTCTCTTAAGGAAATGTGAATTTTTCTCAGTTCAGCTATGCCAATCTGCGTCTTGGAGTTGTTCTGGAAATATATAGAGATTAGATTTTCAAATTTATTGTCCCATTCGTTTTCTATTCCAGCTATGGAGAGATTCCCTTTTAGGCTAATTATAGATATGTTTGAAGGTGCCATTTCTTTTGCAATCTGTCCCCTATACATCCTGTTTATTTTTAGCATCTCTGCAGTTAGAGAACATTCTACTGGCAATTCCACTATTGGGCTACCCTTTATATATGTGAATTTAATGTTTTTCTCTGTTTTGCATTCGAAATGTATTCTTATTTCTTCTTTGAAAGAAGATGTTATTATATACTTTTCCCTTCCAATTCTTTGGATTAAGATTTTATTTTCCTTTATAATTTTGGTTTCACACGCTTTATTAATCAATGCATTATTTTCCATGTAGTTTGCTAAACTGCAGGATTCATTTGTGTGCTTCTAATAAGAAATTGGAGGTTTCACAATAGTGGTATACCCTTTAAGTTACATTCTTTTTCTATATTGTAATCTTCTAAGAAATATCTCGTTTGATCTTTACTCAACCCAAAAAATTTAAACTCGTTTTCTATTTGAAAGAAATATGAAGTGTTTGACACTGGGAATGGAATGCTGAACATTTCGAACATTCTGAACTCATCTCCTTTGTTGGAGACAGAAAATCACAAATTATTACTATTTTAAGTTAGTGTATGACTGCATTATAAGGAGTCTCTTATATAATTCCTATAATTCTTGTCATTTGTTTGACGGATATTTTAAATCCTATCGGCAGTGCCTTTTATTTTCAACAATATTTTGAATCCTATGGGCAATGCGATTTAGTTTTATCATTGTTCCTTAGATGGTGCTACTACTATATTTTTACCAATGTACATTGGTCACCATTCGCGCTAAGTCACAATTTTCCTGTGGTATCACTTGACCGAATATGAAAGAGTTCATAAGGGAAAATAATATCTAATATTATGTCTAAGAGTGGGGTAACTAACGCTAACTTTATCTCTTCTGAAACAGAGTTCATAATTCTTTACTGCCTCTTCAACCTGGCAGTACATATATACAAAGACACCATATTGTCTTAATTTATTTAAGGTTTTGACAGCTCCCATTTTGGCCCCCCCAAAAAAGCACTTTATTGCAGGAGACGGATGACTCCATTAACTATTTTTTTTTATAGGATGATCTTAAATTGACGTTTTTTTCTGGTCAGAATTCTTAGATTGACAATATTATTCCCTTTTTTCCTAACCTATCTGTATAAACATTGAGACCACCTTTGTATAAACAGTTGGTACGGGTTTAACGAAATGAAAGAATGATTAAAAAGGGAACAGGGTTCTCCTTCGTATAAACGTCCGAAGACTGCGCAAGGGGGAAAGTAATGTTGTTGTCCGATAATTCCAATTTTCTGGATATAAGGTCTTTATAAAGTCAAGCCAAGTTCCAAGGAACTCTAGGCTGAAAAAGGGAAGCACAAAAGGCTCTTCTAACGTTGACTCCTTGGTTAAGGTTCCTTCCCCTCTTTGAACCCTCGGTTATTCGAAGTTTCTTCTACAAGTTTTAAATTTCTGGGAAGAAATTTATTTTAGCTTATTCTAACCTTAAAAATGCTGTTTTTGTCCAAATGACTCAAGCCTTGGATAAGTGAAAATACTGCCGAATTATAAACCCAAATCACCAACTTGTAGTAAAATGTTAGACTTCAGCACTAGTTTTTATTCTTGTCTCCTACATACGTATTAAATTTATATTCAGGTGACAGAAATCTTTCAGAAGTTTACTTTTTATCTCAAACTCTTATCTTCAAAGAGAAATTCAGACAGACAGTGGTAGCCTACCTTAATTACAAAGAAAAAAACACTTACTCGTTGTTAGTTCCAAAAAAGACCACCATATTTCTGTTCCCGAATCCCTATTTTAAGCTTTGTTTTATTTTGTCATTCTTGTCTCCCATTGGCCTTAGACCAGTTTTGATGTATTCCTAATAACAATTCTTTTGTCCAAAAAGTTAGTTTCTGCTTACTCTATTAAAAACCATGTTTTGTCATGTGATTATTGTCGCGTAATATTCTTGCCGTTGACCTCTCGAGTTTGCAGCGGTCCAGTATTTGTATTTGCATTTTATGGACCTTGTTGGATCAAGGGTATTCTTATTAAAATCTAATGTTGGGTTTGTTTTTCTTACACAAAGAAAATTAATATTTCGTTACTTTTATCATTACTCAAAAGTCATAGTTTGCTAGTTTTACAATTTAGTCAGGTTATGATGGCTTTCTCACTTAAGAACAATTAACCAGATTTCAAGAACCAAACAAGTTCTCAGGTAAATGAAACAGGATTGTCTAGATATACTTGTCCTAAATGAAGTTAGAAGTACAGGAAGCAGACTAGAGAAACTTGACGACGGGTAAACTTTGGCTTTTAGTAGAGATCCTGCAACACACCGTGCAGGAGTAGGAGTTTTGGTGTCACTTAGCGCGTCGAAGGCAATGGTGAGCTGCAACCCTAAAAATTAATGTTTTTTGGCGGTCCGATATGTCTCAAACGACGTCAAACTGACTATCACTGCCTGCTTTGCTCCCACAAACAAAGCTGACGAAGATGAAAAGGACGCATTCTATAAAACGTTGCAAGCCTCTTTGCAGTTCACTTTTCTCGCTCGTCGTTTTACAAAGGAATGACTGTAACTTAAAAGAAATAAAATGGAATTGGCAAACTTTTCCTATTTGATAAGGGGATATTCCCCTCGCTATCAAACTAAGCAGTCAAGTAACGATAAAAACTTACTACTGTAGAAAGTTTTATTCTTTCTAAACTGTGTTTAACAAGGAAGGAATAATTCTTTAATATAAAATAAAGTTTGCCCATTTCTTGACATTTAACTAATATTAACATCATTCCTCAATAAAACAAAGAAATTCAAAAATGAAGTGAAATAAGGCTTTTTTTAAATAAAAGAGGTCTTATTGATCACAATGCCGATGGTCAGTGGAGCAACATTTTTCTTATGATTAAATCCTCAGTTAAACGGTATATTTAGAATCCATATTCTGATCAATGACCCAAATTACAAATTACACTCCTGTAACAAAAATAACCTAAAGCTTACAAGGAAAAAAAGAAAATTTTAACTTGTGCGGTGTGGGATATGGAGACTTGAAATGGAAATTTTAAAATGTGTCTTCTAAAAATGTACAGAATAATCTTGAAACTCATAGTTTTGGCTCATTTAGTACTGATGCATCTTATGAGCACGGGGAGTTTTGGGCCGGACACAATCTAAAGTTGCTGGTGTCTATGGCTTAACAAAGGGAAGTCGGTGTTTTCTCTTACGTACTCACGTGTGTGGGACCACCTTTTGTGGGGTTAGACACGAATACCTCACAAACGTTGATTCCCAACTGCTACGATTTTATACCAATTTTTCTGCACACTGGCGACAGCACTTCTCCCAATTTCTGCCAAACTTTTCAAATCCACTGATGAGGTATAGATTGCTTCTAACAGTTGTCAACCAATCCTTTAATTGACCACCTTGTTACGTACGCCAGCATGGCGAAGGGACATTTAGAGCTATTCACTTGATCAGCTAATCGTTGGATCTCCCCAGGATCTGATCAACTCAACGCAGTCCAGCCTAGTCCAGGGATTTCATATTTTCTTGGGATTTCCCTTTCCAGTAAATTTTCACGGTTTTTACCTTTTTGAGGAATTTTTAGACAATGAGCGGGGCTTTTTATCTCAGGGAAACTGGCTTTCGGATAATTGACATATTTTGAGACTTCCTTCATATTCGGTACTAATTTATTTGTAATTTTTTGTTTATTAAAGTGACAAATTAATATTTTTCACCATTTGCTACAAAGTCTTTACACACTAACAGTCTATGTCTCTATACCTATGTCTAGCTTTTTTAAAAACCTTCACATATCCGAAGTGGAATTGAATAGAAATGATTCAGATACATCATGAAATGACTAACAAAGAGCTGAATTGTCCTGATTAATATATTACAATAGTTCTTCTGGAACATCTCGTACCAAATTGTGCAGGCCTATAATCAGCCATGCTCGTCAACTTTAGGAGCCAATTAACTTAAAGAAGATACTCCGGTTAAACGATGCAGAAAGTCATAGCTGCCAACACTAAGGGTGATGCAGCAGCAATATGTAGCATAAAATTTATTTCATTGTTCATTATGTCCCAACTACAGATTGCAGAGCAACTATCAAATAAAAAACCTCGTTGAGCACATCTAGATTTTCGGTGTTCTGGAAAAATGTTTTGAAAAAAGGGGAGCAGGGAAAGTAATCCAGATTTGTCTTTTAACCATTGTCACACAAATTTGTCAATGAAAATGAACAAATTTTTCTTTGCCTGTAAACATGTGACAAATAATGCTAAGACCTTTGCAGTCTTTATTGACATCTTAAAATGTTTACCTGGTCAGTTTCTGTATTGTTTATCATATGAAAAGATCTAAATTTGTCTAAAGGTTAAAAGCAGAAGAAGAAGACTCGATCAGTTCTTACGGACCTTTGAAGCTGTATCTCACGATCATTATTATCTCTTGTACAGCTTACGGTCATGACAAGTTCTAAGAGAACGCTTCAGATTCATCTAATGAAAACACTGCTTGGTTTTGCTCCTTATGCACTCGGAATCTTCAACGACTTTGCTTGTTTGCTTCATACCAAGTATGGTTGTTTTGTGAAGTAAAACAAAAAGCCAAAGAGCTACTCCAAGTTTTCCATACATAAGGACCATTTAAAAAAAACGGAAATTCAATTAATAATAGGAATATTAGAATATTCTACTTCGACTAGTATTGTTAACATTGGAAACATCTGACAAGATGGATTTGCTTGTTAGCAATCTATTAATCTTGCTAACAGGATTGGAAATATTTTAAAAACCTGCTTGAGACATTTAGATTAAAGCCATTACTCGAAGGGAAGAACGTTTCAGCTTTGAAGATCTTTTCTTGACGTTTATCAGAGAATTGTGCCTTAGACCGCTAAATACTTATCTCGAGATATCTAGTATGTCCAGATAGGATAAATCAGAATGAAACAGTTTTGGGTTGCGATCCTACACAGAGCCGGATAAAGGTTGTTCTAAGGGATTCGAATTTTCGGGATATAAATTATTCCGTATTGCTAGGTCAAATTGTTATCTCAGTCTGCATTAATCTGTTTTATCCTAGCCAGGCTAGATAAGTGTCTGGACATGGAATTGGCTGAGAGAAGGGAAGGGTCAATATCCATTCGAATTGCATTATGAGATGGGGAAAACAAATAACTCCAACAGCATTTAGGTTGATCAATGTGTATCCCAAGCATTTTTAGCTCACGAACTTTCAGGATCCGAATTTTCGAGATATGAATTATTCCGTATTGCTAGGTCAAATTGGTATCCCAGTCTTCTTAAATCTACTTTATCCTATCCAGGCTCACAATTTATTTATTTCTACTGTTCAAAAGTGTTATTTATTTCTGCTTTATCCAACTCACAATTTATTTCCACTACTTTTGAATGATGCATAATATCATCATTTAAAAGAAATTTAAAAATGATTTAAAATCATTTTGAATGATTTAAAAAGAAATTCACTCTCTCAAATATTGTGTAAAGCTTAAGCCTAAGAAATGGTAACGGGCTTTGTTAATTGAATGTGCAGCGTAACATTCACGAAATATATATTTACCCAGTAGAATTATCAAACAGCTCGTGTTAACAAACTTTTAGTGAGAGTGACTCTGCCCAATGAGTTACTTGACTTAAGTCTCCTGTCAAACGCTACTCGGCGTGGAGAGTGACGTCTGCCTCCTCCATCCTGTCGGCGCAATAGTAACCACAATCCTAAGAAATAGAATTTCGGACTACAGTAGATGTCAAAAGAAATGGTTTTTTATGCTGAGCCTAAATTTATAAAATTTATTAAATTCAATTCTACCTATCAAAAGCTACGGACCTAAGAGAATTTCCCAGATTTCTGAAAAAGGGGGGAAAGCCCCAAAAAATCAAGGAATCGTAATGAAAAGCACACAAATAGATCCAGCATATCAGATAAACTTCCTATAAAGGTTTCAAGCCCTTACCTATAAACACGTAGAATTCTGTGTCCCGCTTATAAACGAAATAATTACTATTTGTTTTAAGTTTTAGCATTGCTCATTACTTTAAGTTGAAAATAAACTCGTCTTTTTATTTATTAATTTAGAACACAACAATATGCTTACTATACTATCAGAAATATCAAAAGTTGAAGTTTTTTCTGCTTTCCAAATTCAATGCTCCTTTCAGGAATAAATATGGATGCAGGCTTCACTTAACTAAAAAATGTGTTTTGAAAAATAAAAAAATTCTCTGAGAACTGCATTTCTAGCTTTTGTATCAGCAAACTTGCTGTCTTCTTCTGTTATACCGCCAAAGGGCAAGAAAATATTTAGTACGTACATACGTCTCCGGTGGTTATCAAAACGAGTAAAAACTTACATATAGACTGTTTCTGCTAATTGCATATTATGATGAGAATTATTGAAATTCATCTATTTACCGTAAACTTTTCTATCTTATTTTCAGTACACAAACTTATGGTGCCATGAATGGTGCAACTAGAGTCATAAGGCATACATATCTTCCGATAAGTATGCACACATTACAGAGACCATGTCCCAGCTTGTCAAAGTTCAGCTACAATTTGATTGAAACAGTCTATTGTCATGCCTACCTCTTCTTAGCATTCTTATTGCCTCTCTTTCTTTATTATTCTTTTCTTTATTATTTTTCTCCTTACTGTCTCTCCATTCCATGCAATACAAAAGTTATCCGTCAATTGAGACAGCCCAGAATATCAATTATGGTAGGCTTTTCGCTTTTAGAAAGGCCTTTATTCGCCTCTTCCATGGTACTGAGTCGCTTAAGCGTTAAATTTAAATTTTTAAAAAATGTAGGCAAGCCTATGATTTTAGTAAGTTGACTTGGGAACAATTAATGTTAGTTTCTGTAGCTTAAAGCTTACCCCTTTATTTCAAAAATGTTTCATCGTGGGGTAATGACTTAAAAAAAGCTTTTATTGCCACTTACTACGAAATGAAAGTGCTAATTTGCCATTGGAGATGCATGCTGGAACATTCTCCATGGATTAAAAATAAAGACTTTCTTGTGCCTTCACTGAAAAACAGTAAAATTGTTGCCTCCATTCCTTTTCGTGAATTATTGCCCCTGGAAAGTCTTAAGATTATTAACAGGGGTCCTACCCAGCGTACCAGCCTAGCTGGGTCACTGACAACCTTTGAAGCCTTACCCATGCTCTTTACATCGCTCAGTCGTCTTATGCACAAATGTATTTTCCTTAAGGAAAACAGGAGGTAAATTCTTGAGGATACTAAAAGCGTGTGACTATACTTGATAAAACACTTGGGTATTGTAGTTTTGATAATAATAAACATTAAATCAGGTCTTCTTTCGGGAGTTTTCTTTGTAATTTGCTATTCAGCCTGTTTAGACACTCCTGGCTGGATCCACATTGCTGATCCAACGGGTATTGACCATTCTCTTTTGCAATGCTGTTGCTGAGAGAATATTCAGAGAGATGAATAACATCGAAACTGACTATCTTAACCGTCTCCAAGAGCCAATGACTAATGATCATGCAATGTGATTGCGCTATATTCAGTCTGTGTTAAAAAAAAAATAGATGTGACCACCTCCACAAATGAATCCCACACGAGTTTGCAGATTTTGTAATAAAACCTTAAAGTAAAGCCTTAACCTTGTACAGCAAAGTTTTTGTGGGGATTTTGCAGAACAAAAAATTTTTACAATTTGAACGTAAAAAGTATGCTATAGTTGGATATTAACTTTTGGATATTGATGCTCTCTTTAAACGTTGTCGCTGAGATCATATTAAGAGAGATGAAAAACTTAAAAACTGACTATCTCAACAGTTTTCAATAGCCAAAACGACTGCTAGTCTTGGAATATTATTAGATCAAAACCCTTTGCTGAAAACACTGTTTGAGATTTTTTTCTTATTCACTCGGCCTGTTTAACAACTTCAATTGTTTGTTTCGAACCGATGATGACCTGTTTCATAAGAGAATAAGCCAAAGAACTAGTCAAAATATCTTCCACGAGCTCTCAGGATTTGCTTTGCATATGGACTGTTTGAAATTCATTGAAAATCGATAAAAAAAATTACCTTAACATTTCCCAATTCGGTGAGGAAATTTGACATTGGAAGGATATAGATGTATGATTTTGCTTGTAAGTTATCTATTGATCATGGTAACAGAGCTAAATTTGTTTTACAGAGTAATTTAAGACAACTAGGATGAACTCATCATCCATATGAAAGCAAGATTAAATTTTGAAGATTCAGTTTTTGAAACTGTCTCTAAGCCAATTCCGTATCCAGACACTTATCTAACCTGGATAAGATAAAGCAGATTAAAGAAGGCTGGGATACCAATTTGACCTAGCAATACGGAATAATTCATATCTCGAAAATTCGGATCCTGAAAATTCGTCAGCTAAAAATGCTTGGGATACACATTGATCAACCTAAATGCTGTTGGAGTTATTTGTTTTCCCCATCTCATAATGCAATTCGAATGGATATTGACCCTTCCCTTCTCTCAGTCAATTTCATGTCCAGACACTTATCTAGCCTGGCTAGGATAAAGCAGATTAATGCAGACTGAGATAGCAATTTGACCTAGCAATACGGAATAATTTATATCCTGAAAATTCGTAAACTGAAAATGGTCAGGATACACATTAATCTACCAAAATGCTGTTGGAGTTGTTTGTTTTCCGCCTCTGATTATACAATCCAAATGGGTATTGACCCTTCCCTACACTAATTTTGTGGCTGAGAGAATACTAAGCAAGTTTAATAGCATCGAAACTTTTTATCTCAACCGTCTTCAGTAGCTGACGACTACTAGTCTTGTAATGTCATTACATATTGTTTAAAATCTATAAGAAAATACTTGGGATATTTCTCGCATAAAAGGCCCGCACGCGTGGAATGTATGACAAAGATTTTTTTTGCGGAGCAGAAAGTTTTTATTAGGGATTTTTAACTAACCAATCGGATTGTGAGAAAAAGGAAGTGAAAACACTGCATAAATTAAGAAGAAGCATATGCAAATTTAGAATACAAACAAAAGCAAGTCTTGGAATTAGGCTTTTGAAATTAAAGGGGTGTAATTCGATTCTAAACCTAGGTCGGTGAGATTCTTGGCTCTGTTAATGAAAATTTAGACCAGCAAGCTGTAGGCATATGAGCAGTTGCTATTGAAGTTTTGATGACTAGGCTAGCATACAGGCTACTACCCTGAATTGAAAAAATTGACTAAGCTTTGGGACCTTGTATCGAAACAGAGGTATGAATTCACAGTAAATATGGATACCTTTCTATTGCTGAGCTATGAATTAGGGGAACATACCACTCAATACTTTTCTTGTGCTTTTTCTGAATGCAATAGCCTAATTGCTTTAGGCTACTAAGAAATCCAATTTTAAGCCTTTTATAAACCCTTAAAGATAATAAGTTTTACTCTTATTTTGCTAAAAAGGGTTGAAAACAACACTGCTTCCTTCTTAATAGCCTATACAGATTAGCCTGGGCTAGTTGTAGTCAGGGGCAATCTGAGGGGAGGGGGCAGGGAGGGGCACACCCCTCCCCCAACTCTTTTGGTATTTGGTAAAATGGTAAATTTTTACCAAATCATATTATTGACTTACAAATAAAGTGAATATACCATCTGATGCCTTTTTTTATGCTGATAACAAATATAATAATCATTTCTGTTGGAAATGAATTTTAGCCCCCCCCCTTCTATATATGTCAATTCAGGATATATATTTGCACATTTGGGGGTGGGGGTTAGGTTAGGGGGGGGGGGCTAAAATATATTTCTGACAAAAATGATTATTATATTTGCAATCAGCATAAAAAAAGGCATTGAATACTATATTCACTTTAGTTGTTGCTCAATAATATGATTTGGTAAAAATTTACTGGTAAAATTTGGCATAAATTAGGTAGAAATTTGGTAAAATTTACAAATATCACCCCCACCTCCCTCCACAATAAAATGAGCCTCAGGATGCCCCTGGTTGTAGTTAACACATTTCAACTGCAACTCCACTATGCTTTATGACCCCCTGCCAATGTGTAAATAGGCTATATAGCCCAAGTTATAGTCTATATTTCCTGTTTGTTTTCTGGTTCTTGATTTAGTCATCATTGATTCAATTATGGGTACACAGCTTGAAACAAGAGTGACAAATGTCAAAATGCTGCCTTTAATAGGATGAAAAAAACATCTTTAAAGGTCCATAAAGGGCTAAAAATTGAATTTCCAAGTAAAGCAATTATCATAGTCTATTTAGAACATTTCTATGAAGGGGGTGCTGGATTTCCCAGCATTGTTTAAAAAACAATCAGAAATTAAATAACAAAACAAGTTTTTTCAACTGAAAGTAAAGAGCAACATTAAAACTTAAAATGAACAGAAATTATTATGTACTCTATTCAACATCTATATTAATGATGCATCTTCAATCATAAAGAATAAGATATGCTTATATTCTGATGATTCCAAAATAATTGGTCCAATTTATGACCCCCAAAGACATCCAAGCAGATCTTGACGCACTCTCAACATGGGCAAAAACCTGGCGACTAGAATTTAATATCCAGAAATGCAAGGTCATACAATTTGGAGCAAACAACCCTCTCAGCCAGTATTTTATGGAATCCTATGGTGGTTCAAAATAGCCACTTACAACCAGTCACTTTGAAAAAGATCTGGGAGTCTTGGTTGATAACAAGCTCAAATTCAACTTACACATGCAGTCTGCAGTAGCCAAAGCCAACCAAACTCTTGGTATAATAAAGAGAATGTTCTGCAGTAGATCTCCAGCAGTGACTAAGCATCTAATCGGCCTGATCCAACAAAAATTAGAATTTGGGATGTCCATTGCCATGCCAGTTAACAAGCTTGACCAATTGATTCTGGAATTGGTGCAGCAGCGAGCAACAAATTGCATAAGGGGCTTTCAAAATTTGCCATATTCTACCAGACTCCAGAGGCTCAACATAAGTGAGAGGATGTATTGGTGACATACAAATTGATCTGCAACCACAATATCATTCCTGACTTATTCCAGTTAGATAGTTTGTCAAGAACAAGAGGGCACCCCCTGAAGCTCTACTGGAAACTTACTAATACCAGGCTGCAAAACAAATTTTTCTCCAACTGCGTGGTTGGCCTATGTAATTCCCTTAGCCAGAATGCAGTCATGTCCCATAATACCAAAGCCTTCAAATCAGCTGTTAACAGAGATTGGTGCAACAAGCACCATCATCATTGACTGGCATCTACAGGATTTGTCCTTATCTCTGGCAAGTGCAATTTAAGGTAATGTATATGAGGGGGGTTGCCCCCTACTCAATTTCTCACTCTTTATGCTAAAGTTTTTTTTAATACTTTCAAAAGAGATATCTATTCTAATTACCTGGCCTTTGTTATTTGAACAAAATTTTAACTTTAGCATAAAGAGTGAGGTATAGACTAGGGGGAAAAGCCATTTAGCAAAAAAAAAGTAAAATTAATATGCAAATTTTGTTTTAATTATTCATGTATGAGCCAAAATCAAAGCTACATTAATTCAGAAATGAAATAAAAAAAACAAGGTTTTTTTAACTGAAAGTAAGGAGCAACATTAAAACTTAAAACAAACAGAAATTATTCTGTATATGAAAGGGGTGGTCCCCTCCTCCACACCTCTCTCTTTATGCTAAAGTTTGACTCTGTCTCACAAATTTATTTTTTAAAACAATAAAAACTTTAGCGTAAAGAGCAAGGCATTGAGGAAGAGACTGCCCCCTTTTATATATGGAATAAATTCTGTTGTTTTAACTTTTAATGTTGCTCCATACTTTCAGTTAAAAAACTTGTTTTTTTTATTTAATATTATTTAAGAATGACTCCTTTGAACATTCTGTTTTTTGAGAAGTTGATTAAATGGTTTGTGGTAATGAACTGTAGGCAAGGAGTCATGCAGCTTAATAGTAACCAATACCAAAACTCCAAGAAATAGAGTCTTGATAACACTGTATACATCAAAAGAATCAAATTTTGATGCCTTGTCAAATTATATAAAGCTTATCAAGTTTAATGTTAACAATCAAAAGTTACAGGCCTGAGAAAATTTGCTTAATTTTCAAGAAAGGAAGAAACACCCCCAAAACATCATGATCTTACTGAAAACCATACCATCAGAGAACCCTAATGGAGAGGTTTCAAGTTTTTATATACAAAAATATGGAATTTTGTACTTTTTGCTAAAAGCAAGATCATGAGTGCATGTTTATTTTTTTGTTTTCCTGTAGCTGAATGTATCAAACCATTTATCCTAGATGATCAGGAGAGGGCTTATTTTATCAGAAATCAAAAATTTCTAGTCCAATTTTAACTGACCAAAAATATTGGAGGGCAGCTAGCCCCCCTCTCATTTTCCATTTTCTCCCAAAGTTGTTTGATCAAAATTTTGATACAGCCATTGGGTTGAGCTTAGTCAAAAGATCTAATAACTATGCCTTTGAGAACAACTTGACTCCCCACATCCCATGGGGGAAGTGCTGCAAGCTATTAACTTTGCCCATTATATAATTTTGCAATAATTGTTACATATATGAGGGGTTGCCTCCTCCTTATTACCTTGTTCTTTATTCTTTTTTTTTGAACTATTAAAAAGCTTGTTGTTCTAATTAAATGGCACTTGTGATTCAGGAGTCATTCTTAAATAATTGGAACAGAAGGTCCACCTTTGGAGTAAAGAACATCAAAGAGGGTTATGTATGTAATAATTCTTGTTCATTTTAAGTTTTAATGTGGCTCCTTACTTTTAGTTGAAAAAAACTTGTTTTTAATTTAAATAGACAGAAGCTGTTCAGCCTTAGCTAGCTGGAAGATGGTTGATAATTTTTTTTTTATATAGAATTTAGATTCTAGTTTAATATCTAATTCATCACATATAATTCTTGTATTAGCAGCTATTTTCTTAAAACTAGATCTTATGCCAAAAATGTAAAATTTAGCTGAGTTAACCTATTGTTGCATATCTATCAGGCATGCATTCAGAGGCTTAATGATCTCTTGTAAAGATATTTTGAAGCATCCACCTCTACTCCTTGATCCAGAGGGCACTGAACTTTGATCACCTTCAATAGGCTAATCTTTGTGTTATAAAAGGGGAATCATGCAAAATAGGTCTTTTGCTCAAATGAGGCGCAAAAAAAAACATTTTGACCCTTATATCTTTACACTGTCCCAATTTATAAGGTTTTAACAATGTCTAAAGTTATTTATTGAATTTAGGAATTTAACCCTTGATATGGCTTAAAGTTCTAGGTCTATTGGAAATAACAGGAATTGCATTAAAAAAAAAACTAAAGTCAATGAAGAAGAGATACAAACTCAAAATTCAAGTAAAACATATGTCAGAATTCCAATAGGTATAGACATGTCATGTATAGAATTCCTCTAAGCCCTACAAATAGCAAAAGGGTAGGGATAGTAGCAGGGCAATACCTTCCCAGGCTGTATTTTTGGCCCTAGACTTATTCCTGAAAGTTGTAATCACCTAACTCAACTACCATACTTTCCAGGGTAGCAAGAAGCCACTTAAACTGAAAATTTTCAATATCTTTTCAGAATTTGGACATTATGTATATAGGTTTAAATAGGTGGAATTGGATGATAATTTAGACTAGGCAAGTTGGGATTGGGTAACTACAATCTTAAAAAACCTTGGTTTTCAACATTTAAATTTAGAAAGAAATCACCCCTACAGTCTAGCATATTTAGATATAGTTATTCTGCTTCACAAAACTTGTCTTAGCTTAAATCTGCTAAAGACTGAGTCTGTCTGTGATTTAGGTTCTTTGTTCTAACCTTAATATCCTATGTCTTGGATTAGACAACATTTCCCTAGAGCAGGCTCAAGCTTTGAGTAAATATCCAAGATAAGGCTCCAATGTTGACTGTCAGTGCCTTTAAATATTCAGCATTGTTTATGGCTAAAATATTAAAGTTAATTGCATTCTTACTAAGAAAATTTGGTAAAATCCAGTTTTGAGGCTTCTTGCTATCTTAGAAAATAGTTGAGTTAGGTAAATTAAACTTTCAGGAATGCATTCAGAGCCTTAACCTCCTGAGAAGATATTTTGAAACACCTTCCTCCACTCCTTCTCTCTCCAGAGGGCACTGACCTTTGATGGCTTTTAACAAACTTTGTGTTATAAAATTGAAACTTTAAGAAATATGCCTGCTCAAATATTGCAGTGTTTTGAGCCTCATACCTTTGTTCTGTCTCAATTTATAAAGTTTTAAAAATCTCTAGATCTGTTTCTTAAATTTAGGAAAAAAACGTTAATGAGGCTGTATGGATTTAATTGTATTTAAAATCGTATTTTTATTTTAAAAAATAATGTATTTAAAGTTTTTTTTAAATTGTATCTAAATTGTATTTTTTATTTAAAAAAATAATGTGTTTAAAATGATTTTTTAAATTATATTTAAATTAGTTTTTTAAAAGTGTGTTTAAAAACTAAAGCCAGTAAAAAGAGATTCTAAACTTAAAACTAAGGTATTTTTTTTAGAATCCAGATAGGTATAGACAAGTCATATATTCAATCTTTCCAAGTCCTAGAAATAACAACAGAGTAGGCATAGTAGATAGGTAATACTTCCTGGGGTACATTTTCAGCCCTGGATTCATTCCTAAAGTTTTATTCACCTAATTTAACTACTTTCCTAAATAATAAGAAACTCTTAAACTAGAATCTTACCAAAAATTTAGACAAAACCAATGGTTGAAACAATCCATCTTCTAGGTGCTATTGTAGAGATTTTACATTGATTTAACTGTTCAAGTGGTGATATGTGACTTTTTTCTTGAAATTGATGTAATGGCAAAAAAGCACTACTACAGTAAACCTACTACAGTAGGAAATTTCATTGTGTGTCTACAATTCAGGTATATATTTGACCATCAGGGGGGGGGTAAAGTTCAGTTGAACACCTTAAGGAATAATGTTAGTAAGTATGTTAGAGTGTGGTATTAGTATTGTGCTCCACTCTCCAGAAGGAACAGCTTATAATTTCTGAAAACTTCTTTACAACATTCTAAAATACTTATTAATAACATTCCTTAATGCAAAGAAATAACCTCCCTTTCCCCTCCTATAATGGTCAAATTTATGCCCTAAACCGCATATACACAATGAATTTTCCATTGTACTCTTGAAATAAAACCTCTATTGGCTCTTTTCTCAAAATTAATTTAGTAGCAAACAAGGAAGCAAATGCAACAAATCTATGGAAAGTTCATTGCACATGAACAGTTTGGGAAGTTATATGGCTATTAGGGGATGGGGCATAAAGTTTACTGGTTTGCCTTAAGGAGTCATATTAGTAAATATTTTAGAGGCTTTTGATGCATTTTTCAGAATTTATCATTGAAGAAACCAATTATATTCTAATTGAAAAGTTATGTGAAATAGTAAAATAATTTTCTATAGACAGGCTAAGGCCTTTTCTAGAATTTCTTGCTAGCCATATTAGTAACTGTCATATATTCCCTATATGTTGCGAATTTCTTGAACAGTGAGGACTGAAGTTAATAGTGAAAAATTTGACAATGATTAAAATGGTCCTTTCATAATTGTCATATTTTTAAATAGAATTAATTGACATATGAGCAAATAACATGAATAGATTTTATAACTTTCATGTGTCTCCCCATCTACCAGTGTTTGTATTTTTTGATTAGGGGTGATCAACTACATTAATAACACTTAAGATAAGATAAGATTTATTGCTGAAAAATGGCCATCACAAGCCCAAAAGGGCAAAATTCCACTTTAGCATTAAATACAGCAAAAAAAGAACAACAAAAACAAACAATCAAACAACAACAGAAAATTATAAAAGGGTTAATGTCAAATACGTAAAACATTAAAAACAAAAACAAAGTAAACTCATAAAATTAGAAGGACAATGTCAAGTCAGCAAAAAACAAAAACATTTTTGGCCAAGATTAAGATGGGCAAGTAAATAGGACTTCAGCATTGTCATCTCTTTTGATAATATGAGGTCAAATAACATGGGTACCTGTCATATTTTTCCTCTTCTTTGGGTGTTTCTTTTTCCTTGAATAGTGATAATTGTATTCAGCATGATACATTTGACCAAAATTCAGATAATCAAATAAATGTTTCATTATTATCATCTTTTTCTCAAACACAATTTTTTAAAATATTAATTAATCTGTTCAATTATCTATAGACTAATCAATGGGAAATTGCTTGAAAGGCTCTGCAGTTGATGATGTTGGTCTCTTAAATCAAGATGGACGAAGTGATTCCCAGCAATCTGAATATGATCTACCACCACCTTATGAGGTAAAAAGTTTTTAAGTGATAATTTTAACAAGTTTATAAATGATGATATCTTTTCTCCTCAACTCGCTTTTGAATTTTCATCTATGTTTAACCACAGTTAATTAGGAATATTATTTGGGGATAGGAACCATGGCTTCCTTCAATTTTCAAGGGTAGAAATAGTCACAGATTATGCTGGATATATAT
>JAQQPU010004100.1:0-26421 GCA_029168905.1 Artemia sp. Kazakhstan ARC1039 | reverse complement strand
AACAACTTAATAACTCATTCAATCTTTTCAGTGGTGTCCAGTTAGCCCTTCACTTTAAAAATGATCCAGCTCATTTAGATCTTGCCAAAATGATATGAGATTTGCCATATCAGGGCTGCCACAAGGTCCCTAAAGTCCCTAAAATCAAGCGAAGGTTCCTATTGGTCCCTTAAATTGATAAGTCCCTAAAATCGAGTGAAGGTCCTTATTGGTCCCTTAAATTGATAAGTCCCTTTTCTTGCTTTGGTTTAAAGCTCTGTATCCTGAAGGCTACCAATACTTGTGAGTATATGGTATTCAGTATTTTTGTTTTGCTTGAGATTCTTGGAACCTGTTTTGGCTTGTCTAAGAAAGACTAAACTTGTTGCTACATAGGCTACAGCGTTACTGTCTGGACACAGCAGACAGACTAGTCACGCAGAAGGGGTGACCCTCTTTGCCTCTGGAGTCAAAAGACTAGGAGGTGGCAAGGTTTGGTTGTTAATTACTTAGGAAACTCTTTTCTGGGTGTCACTTTGTCGCACACAGAGGAAAAAAAAGAGAATGGATCTAATTACAAATATGAAGGCAGTGGTATTAAAATCAGGTTTCTTGCGCGATTTTGAGCTTATATACATTTCTTGAACTATTATACTACCTCCTTGCGCCCTTTTTTTATTTGAATACATTTCTGGTAATAGCCTATATGTTTTTCTACTAACTTCTTTTTTAAAGTTTAGGGTTGAAGTTTCATTTTGAATTAGAATGGGAAAGAGTTAATTCTGGGAGACTTGGTTGGAAAAGAAAGATGCGACAGAACACCCAATGAAAGAGTGGTGAAGAGCTGTTCTGGGAGATCTGTTCTCTTTTTTTTGTTCTATCTACAATACATCGCTTGTCTGCCATAAGGGTTCCTACGCTTTACTGCAAAACGCCAGAACTGCAGAACCTATGAAGAATGTTACTATAAAGTTAGCACCAAATCAGATTTATCTCTTGGCACTATCTTCCATGGAGAGAGGCGAACCGACAAAACAGCCCTTGCACCTAGGTGCTTATGTAGTGAGGGATGAAACAACAGTTGCAGAAATTACATGGACTCTGAAGATGATTGAGTCTGACTATTCTGGGAAATCCACTGCTGGAATAGCAGATGTATATGGAAAAATGTTCTGAGATACAGTGATCAAAAACTTTTCCTTTGGGTGAATTAAGTTTGCTTATATTTAAATTGAACCTCTTGGATCCTATTTCCAGAAGATGACCCTTGATGAAGTTGGCAGAAAGCAGTTGTTGAAAGCATTAAATTTTCTGCATCCTGATGAAGTTTCAAAGCCAGTTTCTGCTCACAGTTTATTATATGTTGCCAAGAAGTTACCCATCTAGATGCAAAAAGACATGTTAGTTGACGAGTTTAAGCTAGTCCAGTTATCCGGGCTTCCATCAGAGCCAGGAAGGATCGACGGCAAGGGGAACAACGTGATCCAGGGAGGAAAATGTCCAAACTCGTCTGAAGTCATAAAAAATGCTTTGACCATTTCACACTGGTCTGCCAGCATTGAGCGGGGTTTCTCCCTTTCCAGGCAAGTTCTCAGCAAAGAAAGAGCTTCAGTGAACAAATAAACTTTGAATACAAAGCTGTTTATGATAGATAGGTGGGGCAGATTTGGAGGACATGAGCAAAATGTTGCTGTCACTGAAGACTTGATAAAATTGGTCAAATCCCCTAGAAAGAGCTATGATTTGTACCTACAGCAGGAAAAAGCCTTAAAAAAAAGTCTGAGAAAGAGCAGCAGGACTTGGAGGCAAGAGAACAGCTGAGAGAGCAGCACCTCGCTAAAACCTCTTTGAAAAGACAGACAATAGAGACTCTCCAAAAATCTTTCAAAGAAAAAAAAGAAGTGTTTGGTTCCATAGAGCAGCTTGCAGACAAGTTACTGAAGAAAGCTCATAGCTGGCTCAAAACGGCACTGAAAGGAAGGACATTGCCAAGATACAACTAGCACAGGCTATGATAGATGGGACTTAAAGAACCAGCAGCAGTTAGAGTCAAAGAAACAGTTACTGATCACATCTCTGTTCCAGTAGAAGGCAGTGCAGAAAATGGAAACAAATAGGTTGTTTGTTCTAGTTACCATACCCTTATCTCTCATCATATTTTTGTATCTGAGATTAAAGCGTTCAAAAAAAGAAGCTAAAAGCTCCTCCCATGGCATGATGATTCTGGTGTGGTCGGTTTCTTAATTATTACTTGGCCTCGGATTTTGGAGAGATGTCTACAAATGGTCATTCCCATTTTTTTTTCTTAGTCAAGTGTCATTTGCTGTTGGGTCACTGCTCTTTTTTTGAAAGCTTTCTGAAAACTGAGTTTTTGGGCTCATTTTGCTTCTAGAATTGTCCCTAGAGAGGTCCCTTTGTTGACTAAGACGAGGTCCCTAAGTCCCTATTTTTCACCACTTGAACCTGTGGCAGCCCTGCCATATCTTAATATGACCACTCTTATTGTCTGTTGAAATAATTCTCTTCTTGAAAGTGCTTTTTGTGAAAACTAAAAGTTTAACATCACCAACTGATGATGCTTGTGCAAGATAGACTATGGAACTGCTTCCCCCTCCCCCTAGTAAATTCTTTTCTACAAAGTATCAGTGTTTCCCAAAAAATTGTGAAATGGGCAACTTTTGGATACTTTGTTATGTATTTTTTTTTATTGCTTCTTGTTTTTTGCTTCTTATATTCTGTTATTGCTTCTTGTTATATTAACCAAGTTGGAGACTTTATTTGACCAAGTTCGAAATTTTGTTTGTGTAGAATGTGTTGTGTAATTATGGTGTTGAGCTCTTATGGTGTCTTAAGGTTAATTATGGTGTTGAGCTCTTATGGTGTCTTATGGTTAATTATGGTGTTGAGCTCTTGAAGGGGAGTTCTTAGCATGCCTTCTTTATGGATGCATATACAGCTTTGATTGAGCAAAATCATGGTATTAAAACATTTCTTAAAAATAAAGTCTTTTACCTCTAATTGTCCTAGAAACTTTAAAGAAAATTTTGCTATTAGCAAGGCAAAACATTTTTAGACAAAAATTGAAAATATGAGGCAGTCAAAATATTTCATTAGTTCAAAGACAACTTTTATGTCATGACTGCCCCCTGTAATTTTGTTTAGTTTTCAGAATCAAATTTTTTTCTCATTGCATGAAGAAAATTTTAGTCTTTTGGTAAGTTTGGAAATGAAAACATTTTTACATTTTCAAAATGTTGCATATTATTCTTTTTGGTAGGATGATAATTTTTTGTGTTGATTTTTTACCAATAATCCTCCTATTTCTAATGATCATATTTTTATCATTATAAGTGATAAAAGTTTATAATGATGTTATAAAATTTTTATAATGACGTGACTGAAACTGGTTATAAAATTTAAAGCTTGTTCTTTCTAGCTTCTATTTTTTTTATCTTTAACTACACGATCTGTAAGAAATTTAAAATTACAATCTACATATATACGTTCTCGCTCTTTATAGTTGCAACGTTTTAATTATACAGCAAATATATTCAAAGATTAAGTTATTCATAGAATTTACCTTCGAAAAAAGCAGAGAATAGGTGATTAAAACAATTGTGACGCTTTGGATGTGAAGGAAGATTTATTTTGTAAGGAGAATTAATTACAATGCTAAAAGGAATGAAAAATAATAAGACCCCTGGTGCTGATAGTATGGTAAATGAGTTTCTTAAACATGGTGGTTATGAAGTTAGAGATAAGTTACTGAAGATTATGAGTACAATTTTTGAAAAGGGAGAAGTACCTAGTGATTTTTAGAAAAACTCTAATAAAACCCTTCTATATGAAAGGTGATAAGAGTGAGTGTGGTAATTGTAAAAACATGGGCCTGGTTTCCACAGAAAGCAAATTACTTAGTATGATGATACTTTTTAGACTTAGAGCTGCTGCAAATAAAGTTTTAGGGAAAGAACAGTTTGGTTTTAGGAAGGGTAGAGGATAGATCAACCATATTTTAACTCTTAGATTAATAATTGAGAAATACCTGAGAGATCAAACGCCAGTAGTCCTTAGTTTTATAGATTATGAGCAAGCGTTTGATCAGCTGTTTGAAAATTAGTGTTAAGAAGACTAAGTCACGAAGACTAGCAATTAGTGAAGGTGGAAAGGTGATGTTGGGTAACGAGAAGATTGATCAAGAGGACAGGCTCACATACATAGGTAGTAAGGTGAAGGTAGGAAGTATCAATTGGGGAAGTATAACTCTCCTAGCCTTTGATTATACTGATGATTTAAGCATCTTGATCCTAGATGAAAATGTTAGGAAAATAAATAAATATTTGTAGAAATTGGGAGTTCAGGGTGCAAGAACAGATTTGAAAATTAATGTTAAGAAGACTAGGCCTAGTCACTAAGACTAAGTCACTAAGACTAGGAATAAGTCAATGTAAAGAGTAATGTTGGGTAGCAAGAAGATCAATCAAGTGGACAAATTCACTTACCCAGGTAGTACTATTAGTAAAGATGGTGGGTGCAACATTGCTCTGAAGCATGAGTGCTCTGAAAAACAGAGTAGGATTTGCTAGATGTTTTCCAGAGAAATTGCCTATCGATTGTATTGGAACCCAACTGACTGACTATCTCAAACAATAAGCTTTACAATAAATATGGTTCAATCCCGCTTTCTGATAATGAGAGAAAGGTTGAGATGGCCAGGGTTCGTTCTGCAGAAGAAAGATGACAGATTGCCAAAGATTATCCTTATCAGTCAACCATCTAAGGCCAAACCAAAAGCAGGTCGTCCTTAATTGGGGTGGGAGGATGTCTTAAGGAAAGTTTAAAGGGAAATAGAAAGTTCCTAGGAGAGTGTCAAGAGGTAGGCTTTCAATTGATTGGGATCGAGGAGGAACGTGCGTAGCTGTGTTGGCCTCAGGTGGCTTTGTGCTGCATTGAGTTGTTAGTAGTAGTAGCAGTAGTAGTAAAATAGCCTATGGTTAAAATTAACGATATACTTCGAAAATTAAAGTTACTAATATAGAGTAACACTAAAAACTCCACAGTTTGTAAAAGCACAATTTTTGTAAATTAAGAATTCTAAGCATTATCAGAATAGCTTGAGCTACAGAGATTGCAGGGTGTTATTTTGATGTCAGCAAACTCTCTATTTGATTTCCCTATTTCACCATATTTTATTGCTTTGAGTTGTTCAGATATTAACTTGATTTTTTTAATTTTGGGAAATTTTTAAGGTAATTTTCTAAATTCCATTCCATATTATCATTTCCCACATTAATAATAAATAAGAAAAGACTTGGAATTTTTGGAATGGGACTTAGAAGATAAACATAAATTTTTCCAAGTTTGAAAAAGTTGTTTTGATATCTGGACAGTTAAAAGTGTTAAAATGCAAGGATCATCAAGTCCATTGGTTTTACTCTTTATAGACTTCGTCGACGATATCTTACACATCCAGTGGACGAATTCAAACTACATCTCTGTCAGAAGAGGAACAAGTAAAAATGGCCAAACGAATTGGGCTTATCCAACATTTACCCACAGGGATCTATGATGGGTGCAAGAAAAATAGAGAGTGAGTCATTAAAGCCCATTACTTTGTTATTTTGAATTACTCTGATCTTGCCATTTGGCATTCTGGCCATGGGTATAGTGATTTATGATGGTTGCAAGCAAAATAGAGAGTTAGTCACTTGTATCCATTTCCTGTTATATCATGTTGGTCTGATCTGGCTTCTTGTATAGCAAACTTTGATGAGTGCAAGAAAAATAGAGAGTGAGTCATTTATGTCCATCACCTTATTTTTTTGGATTGGTCTGATCTGGCCACTGTTATTGTGGTTTATGATGGTTGCAAGAAAAAAAGAGAGTTAGTCATTTGTATCCATTTGCTGTTTTATCATCTGACTGCTTGTATATCAACCTTTGATGGGTGCAAGAAGAATAGAGAGTGAGTAATGTATGTCCATTACCTTGCTATTTACTATTAGTCTTATCTGGCCATGGGTATAGTGATTTATGATGGTTGCAAGATTCTGTTTACTCTGTTTGCGTTAAAGTTTGAGGTTTTGTCTCAATTATTTAAGAAAGACTGCTGAAACACAAAAGCCGTTGAATTTGAATGAGAAGTGCTTTTAGAGAACTTTAAGGGTTTTTAGCTTAAAACGCAGGGGTCGAAGAAGGGGCAGCCCCCTCATATATGAAATAATTTCTGTTCATTTCAAGTTTTATTGTTGCTCCCTACTTTCAGTTGGAAAACTTTTTTTTTTAATTTGACCTCTGATCGTTTTGCATATAATGTTGGGAAATCCCCCCCCCCCCCTCTTCGGGAAATTTCCTCCCTATGAAAAATTCTCCCCCTGAGAAATCTCTGTAGTATGGTTCTCTGATATGGTGAATCTGATAATCTGAATATGCTGATACGCTGAATCTGATAATCTGAATATGCTGATATGCTGAATCTGATAATCTGAATATGCTGATACGCTGAATCTGATAATCTGAATATGCTGATACGCTGAATCTGATAATCTGAATATGCTGATACGCTGAATCTGATGGTGTGATTTTTATTGGTAATGCTTGGTTTTTTGGGGGTGCTTTGCCACTTTTTCGAAAATCAGGCAGATTTTCTCAGGCTCGTAGCTTCTGATGGGTAACATTAAATTTAATGAATTTTATATGTTTGGAATCAGTATGAAAAACCAATTCTTTTGACGTGTTAATTGTCGAAATTCTTTTTCCTAGGGTTTTGGTTACTATTACGCTAAGTTGCTCCTTACTTACAGTTCGTTACCCTGAACTGTTTGATTATAGGACGCCGAATCAAATCAGAGCAAAAACCAGCTTTATTGCCAATTATTCACCTCTTTTAATGTTAAATATTCTTAGGGAAATGTAATAATATTACTTGGGGGAGGATGACCCCTCCCCCCATTCATTGGGTATAGCGGGCTGACTTCAAAATATTGACACATTCATAAAATGGTAAATTTTATGAATATGCATGAAACAAAAATTGGTTTTAGCTTAAGAAAAGTTTTTTGGAAGTCAATACTTTTATATTAGATATGAGGGGGATCAGTCTCAACCAAAAAAGTTATTCCTTCATGCACACACATGCAAAAAGTAAAAAAAAAATGCTTAATAATATGGCTTAGTAAGTTTATCATGAGCCAACTTGTAATTTTTTTGTTTTTTGATTGTTCCTATTTTTCTGATTTCCTAAAATAAACATTCCCAAAGTATTTTTGTGTAGCCTCCCATGTAAATTCTAAGCATTCAAACCTTGAAAACGATGTTTATAGGTCAGAAGAAAAAAAAAATATCGAAGTAATTCTTGAACCTTGAAAACTCAAACTTGAAACCTCGAAAACGGAAGTTTACAGGTCAGAACAAAGCTGGATATTGAAGTAGTTCTTGACCTTGAAAACTGTTAATTTTGAAATTTTAACCTTGAAAATAAAAGATGACAGATCAGAACGAAACTAGAAATTGAAGTAATTTCGGCGGTTCCGGTGAGGTGGCACAGTCAGCTCTGCTGCTCCTTGGCATTTGTTTTCAAGATCTTGGGATTTAAGTCCTATGTTGTAGATCTATGGAAGTGTACATACAACGAACAATGCCTGAAAAAGTTCATTAAGTGTGTACATTATTGCAATTTGATGTCTTGGGCGTTTGTCCAAACCCTGGATTTTCCACCAGTAAATCATTGAACATTGTTAAAATCTCAAGTACATCATTCTTGCTGAGAACAAAAGTTTCTAAAATTAAAGCCATGCAATATCCAATCCAATTGGATAAAGCAATATCCAATCCAAAGATGATGGGTTACTTACAAAAGTGGGAACTGGCGGTAGTGTTGACGAAAATAATAACAATGCCATCTTGTGTCTGGCGTCTCTTGGCATTTTTTTTCAGTGCAATAGTAAGTAAAAGTTATTTTAACTGTTGTAACCGGTAACTAATATGGTAATAAATCTCTGATCTTTTTTCTAAAATGAATACGATTATAAAGGTCGGGAAAATGCCAAGAGCCAAATGCTAGATGGCGTTGGTGTTTTTTCGTCGACAGTTGCGCCAGTTTCTTCTCTTCTAATTTACACATTCTTTTTTATCCAATCCACATAAAATTGCCAGGTCCAATTAAGGTGAGAGTACGCAAGCTCTTAAAATTAAAGATGTTGTGTTAATTTTCGCTCAGGCGAAACTGTTGAGATAACCAAACAAAATGCATAAAAGAACTGCCATCGCCGTTTTACTTCTAAGCTATGATCGTATGGACTAGACCTAGACGGCTACGGCGGTTCTGTTTTCAGTGGCAAATAGCTGATCTTTACGGAAAAGATTTATGCGCCACTGCACGCCGCCTCCGGCGGCGCGCTATCGGCTGACGCCAATTTTTTATTAGGAAGGATATTCGGATCTGTTCAAAACACCCTGAGTGACACATTGTTCAAATCCAAATAAACAGGCAAGGCTGTTAAAGCCCTTTAGGATTCTGAAGGCAGACACTACATAATAACACACGTAAATTCGAGGAAAACACGACACAAGCAACAACACTCTTAAATCTGTAGAGTCACTTCTTTTTTTTCAGACTTTTGAATCTCTTAGTTTACAATAAACGCTAGCGTTCGCTTCCCCCGTGTTTGTGTTTTCGTGATACCTGTTGTTGTACTAAATAAAATCGAGCAGTCACAATATTATACCTTTCGACCTAGTGTGTGTCACAGCACTCTTGTAGGTTTTGTTCTTTGTGTGCAGCAGAACACAGAAGAAGTTCGTTCGGGGAAGAAGAAGAGAAACAACAGGCAATTACTTCTTGCAGATACCTTATAGCATTTAACTTAGAACCAGTTTGGAGGCCTCAACTAGGACAAAATTTGAACAATGGAAGCTACAATGCATGTAAATGCAAGTTGATTCTGATTTCCATCTTCATTGTAACATGCAGAGGTGTCGGGGGGAAGGGGGGGCAGCAACCCAAACTTTTTGAGATTCCGATAAACTTGGACTAAAATTCCGAAATTACACTGAATCCGAGAAAACACGCAGTAGCTACAGCGGAATATCAAAATTCGAATCTTATTTCAAAACAATTTCCGAGATCCAAGATCGAGGTCCAAAATTCGGTGGTACAATTTGTAGATTCTGCGAAGGAAGTCTTGTAGTGGTATGTCTAGTTATTAAGTTTAGTTAAACCTGAATCAAAATCTAAAATCGTACCGAATCAAAACCAAAAATCGTAAACTTTGCATTTTCGTTTGCATTGGCTTGATCTATCTTATTTTTAATATTTTTTTTTTGTCAATGTTGAACAGTGAGCAAGAAAATAAGCAAAATATGTCCTTGGTTGGAAGAGTTCAAGAATATACTTTCAATTAACGGCTTCTTAGGAATATTCTTAACTTAGAATCGTTGATCTGAGCTGAAGTTTTCATCTGGGTTGAAAAAAAAAAAAGATTGAAGATATTTTTCGACCAGTTTTTACCATGCAAAATTCGAAATAATTTAAAATGGTTGCGGTTCTTTGAGTAAATAAATAAAAGAGCTTTAAATAAGCTTTTGCATCGGAGATGCAAGCAATTCATTAGTACCTGACATTGTGAGGTCGTTTTATGTGACACATGTGAGGTCGTTTTAAAAAAGTTTACGATAAAGGACACTTTGTAACCATCTACATCCCAAATATTCGCGGCAAAGTATTTATTTTAACCAAGGTTAAAATAAAAAAAACGAAAATTTTGCGTTTTCACAAAAATGAAGTTGGAAACCTGAGCACAGTGATGGTGTGACCGAGAGAATGACAAATTATAGCTAAAGATCTTATTAAGATTGATCTTAATTTAAGATCTTATTTTAAGATTGATCTTAAAAGTCAATAAACAAAAAAAGTTTTTTCACCTGAAAGCAGAGCAACATTACAAGTTTAAACGAATAGTAATTACTGTGTACATGAGGGGGGCTGCCGCCTCCTCAATCCCTCACTCTTTTCGCTTAACTTTTGTAGTGTTTTAAAGAGACTTCTTATTCTAAATAAACGGCCCTTGGGTTTCATGAGTCGTTCTCAAGGAATTGGGACAAAAAGTCAAACTTTAGCCTAAAGAGCAAGGTATCGTGGAGGAGGCAGCCCCCTCACATACGGAATAATTTCTATTCATTTCAAGTTTTAATTTTGCTTCTTACTTTCAGTTGGAAAAACTTTTTTTAGAATTAATATCTGATCGTCTTTCAAATAATGCCGGGAAATCCGCCTCTCCCCTCCTTGCCCCCTCCCCGACAAATTTCTCCATGGATAGTTCCTTCCATGTAAAATTACCCCTGGAAAATTCCTCCGGACAATTCCATCCTCGCTGAAAGTTGCTCCCAAGAAATTTTCTCAAATTTTCCTGGAAAATTCTCGATAGCCGACTTTCACCTGAAAAAAAGACTTGTTTTTATTTAATTATGTTATTTAATTTCTGATCATCTTTTAAATCGTGTCAAACATTCTCCCTCTGTAGAAATGTTTCTCGGGAATGACCCTCCCCCCCTTCCTCGATGGCTAGGTTCTCCTGTGGGAAACTCCCCCGTAGAGAACTTCTGCCGCGGGAAATCCCTCTCTCCACGGGAAAAACCAGGCAATCCAATTGCCTGGTTGCGTTGGAAACTTCTTCCGGGCGATTCCGCCGCATCATTTCCACGTGTGAAATTTGATCAAATAAAAAGAATCTCCTATAGGAATTCTAGCAAATTCCTCCGTGTAAAATTCCCCTGGAAAGTTCAGCCCTGGAATCCCATGGAAAATTCTCCCCGGTTGAAAATCTCCCCCATGTAGAAAATACCACCCCTTCCTGAAAAACGTCTACACACATCCCAATAACAAATATTAAATGTAAGCAATTGGCAAATTTCATATCTTACAGCCCATTCTTCAGTGGCTAAGGGGGGGGGGGTCATATCATCCCTGGAGGCATAGTTATTGGATCTTTCAACTATGCTAAACAAAATGACCATCTCAAAATTTTGATCAGATAACTTTGGGGGGGGGGAAGCGTGTGGGAGGGCTAGTTGCCCCCCTTTCTTTTTTTTGTCACTCAAAAAAGGCACTAGAAATTTTAATATCCGCTGGAATGAGACCTCTCCCAATCTTTTACGACCATTGGTTCGATACGATCACCCTTAAAAAAAAGAAAAAAAAGACGTATCCTTGATCATTCTGGGGGGGGCGGGGAACGAAAATCCATGATTTTTACAGATGGTAGCTTGAAACCTCGATATTAGGGTTCTCTGATGCAATGAACGTAATGGTGTGATTTTCATTGAGCTACCTTGGCTTTTTGGGTTCGTCCCCCCCCCCCCGCACACACTTTTTAAATGACAGAAATTTTCTCATGGTCGTAGCTTTTGATGGGTAACATTAAACTTAATGAATTTTACATATTTGGAATCAAGGTATAAAGCCATTTTTTCGTATCTATTGTCATCAAAATTCCGTTTTTTTACTTTCGGTTACTATTTGTCCGAGCTGCTCCTTACTTACTATTCGTTACCATTAACTGTTAGATAATCTTAATAGATGTATAAAAGCAAAATAACACCTTTAAAAGGGAAAATTTTCAACGCTGCGAGCCTCTTCAAGTAAATTATCTAACTATCCTGCAAGAAATCAAGTGGACTGCTACCAGTGAGGGAATAAGCTCTTTAAATAAATCCGGAGATTTTTTGGGGGACCAAGGCACACGGGCTCCCTTTAAATACCGCCACTCCCTACTCTGTAAGCTCTTATTCACGTTTTCTGGTTTGAACTCAATCTTGATAGGCCTTTGCAATGTAACTTGGAGTGTTAGCTTACTCAACACACCAAAAATCAACCAATCGCGGCAAAAAGATTAGGCCAATTACAGACAGACCGGCGACGCGTCGTTAGGTGAAATTTTCCCCCACGCCGGCTCGTCCTTCAATGACGGCGCACCGTCGCAGGTTTGCATAAGGTTCATGTGTTCCATACGATTCATTAATCATTGTTCTTTTAGAAGTTAGGTTTCAATTAAGATTTCTGTTTTGCCTAACTGTTAGTGATATGTATCTGCTAAAAAACTACCTTTGCTACTTGTTTGGTCTGAATAACAGAGTTAAGAATGACTTTAACTACGTTCTAAGACCACACTGGCTATGCATGACGTTTGATAAAAAGGAAAAAAAAAACATAAAAATAATTAAGAAATAAGGGTGATTTTCCGTCAGTTGAAAAAAGTGAAAGCGGAAAGAGGAAACAGTTATTTTGGCAAGGGTCTTCATAAAGCCGTCCTCAGTGCTTAACACACATACATACACACACACACACAAAAAAAAATCTTTAACCTTTGGAAGGGAATTATAACAAGACAGAGGAAAGAATTTCCCTGTCTTGATGTTTTTACTTTCAAAAGGCTATTGTTTTTTCTATTATTAAATCCATCATAGTAGGTTTACTCAAAAAACAAAATAAATTAACCTTTCATTTTAATTTTACGGCTCTTTTGTTTGAATCTTCCTTAAAGCACTGTGATAAAAAGTCAAAATTTAGCGTAAACAGTGAGGGAGGAGTAGCCCCCCTCACATGTGAAATAGTTTCTGTTTGTTTTAAGGTTTAATTGTACAGTTTCTCGTGGAAAATTTTCCCGGGAAACTTTCCTCCCCGTGGAAACCACACCCCACAGGAATTATCCCCCCCCCCCCAAAGAAAAATCCGTACGTTTCCCAACAACAAATACTATATATGAACAATGGGCAAATTATGTAACTTACAGGCCTTTCCCCAGGAGCTATTTGGGGTCTTATCATCTGCAAAAGTATAGTTATTGGACCTTTCAATTATGCTGAATGAAATGGCTATCTCAAAATTTTGATTGGATGTCTTTGAGGGAAAAGGGGGGATAGGAGGGGGTCTTGTTGCCCTCCAATATTGTTAGTTCCTTAAAAAGGGCACTAGAACTTTTGGTTTCCGTTCGAATGAATCCTGTCCTGATCTTCTAGGACCATTGGTTCGAACGATCACCTTTGGGGAACAAAACAACAAGAAATAAACATGTATCCGTGATCTTCCTTCTGGCAAAAATACGAAATTCCTCATTAACATATATTTTAACTTGAAACTTCTCTGATATTCTGAATCTGATGGTGTGAATGTCACTAAGATCGGTTAACTTTTTGGAGGCGTTTTCCCCCTTTCTCGAAAATTACGCAAATTGTCTCTGGCTAGTAGCTTTTGATGGGTAGCATTAAATTTACTGAGCTTTATATATTTGGGATCAACATAAAAAGCCAATTCTTTTGATATATCAATTGTTATCAAAATTTTGGTTTTTAGATTTTGGTTACTATTGGACTGAGTCACTCCTTACTTACTGTTTGTTACCACGAACTGTTTGATAAGTCATAAGGATCCCAAACCTTAAGGAATTTAAATTTAAATTTCAGAAAGGAGACTCTCGCTTGTCTTAAAGTATGTATAAGCTGATTAGAATAGGCCATGCACTCATCTACTATTAGTTTCCATAAGACCACTTGAAAAGATCACCTCTTTCTCTTTTTACTGAACCTGAAACTGGCTATTACTGCAATAACAAGACGAATAAGAAAAATAGAAGGGTTTTCTACTTTAGCATTATTAGCGCTGTTCGTCTTATTCATATTATTGCCTAAATATGCTGAATTTATATCACATTCATCTTTCAAGAGTAATTTTGGATTGCCCTGCTGTATCGTTCAGCATGGCATTTATGTGTATCTGATTTATCAAAATTTCAAAGAAATCTGATTTCAAAATACTCTAAATGTTTATCGATATAGCAGGATAGTAAACAGAATTCATTGAACGGATTGAAAACGCAGATTAATGGAAAACTTAAATATCCAAGAATTCTTTTATCCTAGGATTGAATTTAAAGCCGCTATTCTAAGCAGTCTCCATATGTTTTTGTGGGGCAGAAGTATATGCCATCTAGAAAAAACAGCGAAAAATTGTAAAATTAAAGAGTGCTTATGAAAATCAGGAAATGGTTAAATAATGTTACAACGTCGTTTCAACAACATTTTGCGTCAATATTTGCTATTTTTGCTGGTAGAATATCCAACTCGGTAGATAGAGAGTCCTCCTGGCAAATATTTCTAATCCTGATAATTTAACATTCAGAACTAATTTTTCCAATTATTGTCATTTTAGGCGGAGAAAACATTTATGGTTAAATATTCTCAAAAGGTTCCTTAGAGGCTAAACTAACTACACAGGCTGCTATTATTTATTTCCCTTAAACACTACTATCAGTGTAGGCTGAAAGGTTATAGTGGCTAAAGGAGTAGTAACCTCTTATGGCTACTCTTGCTCTCACATAATTAATTATCAGCCAGGTTGATACTGCAATTTAATTGACTGGAGAATTTCTTTGTGGACTGTATATGGAGAATATGCAATCTACTAAAAACTGGAGCAAGAAATTAAAAATAGAGATGGTACTGAGGAGAATCTGAATTCTAGATGATGTTGCATAGGAGATGGCTGCAGGTGTTTTAATAACATTTTGCTTCTGTCTTCTGTCTCTAGTATATTTGCCTGAGAGTTGGTTATCATAGAGTTGCACTTAAAGCCTTAGAATATTTTAGACGCCTAATACAGCTTTATTAAGTGATCTACCTGCCTTTTCCTTGTGGAAAAAAACTTGTTTGTCATCTACTAAAAAGTTCGGAAAATAACTTTAAAAATATAGATGGAGTATTTGAACATCATAGTATTAGATAATTCTGCATATCTAGTTGCTACAGGCTTTTTGATATAATTCCGTTTCTAAATTTGATGTAAATTAGGTTTTTGTTATTGGTATAAAGTATAACCAAGACGCTGAAAAATAATATAAATATACCTGAATATTGCGGCTTCACATCTGGAAAAGTTTATCAACTAAATAATTTGAAAAACGAAAACAAATCTGAGAAAGTTTTTCTTGTTGTTTTGTAAAATTAATAAACTCCTTCTGGGGACAAAACTCGGTATACAATTCCAGTTTAACTGAAGCAAATAACGCAGACGTGCAAGCAGGATTCTTTTCTATGGGGCAAAAAAAACTTTGGTAATTTCAATATAAAATGCCTGAAAATTATTAGATATTTTGGATTTGAGAAGCGGTGAATCTGAGCCTCACCTACTCCCTCCCATAACGTACATGCCAGAAATAACAAAGACTGAGAAATATTTTTTGTTTGGGATTCCAGTGAAACGAAAGGATTTTTCTATTTAAAAACTCTTATGCATAAAAAAGGCAATTACAATTAATTAAAACGAGGATTAGGTTAAAAGCCCTTTAACATAACTGTATTTTGAAAAAAAAGGGAACAACATAGTTGGCTTCTTCAACAGAAGCAAGTTGACATCGCTGATTGGCATAAATATTTCAATCAGTTTATTCGGTCATGTTGACCTTTGCTAAGTTCTTTGCTAAGTAAGTTCTTGGATTCAAAGGTAATTTTGGCGAGATTTTAATATGAAGTATTGTCGCTCCAGAGAGCAGGTTAAATGTGATTGTCTTGTATAAGAAATTTGCTTTAGTGGCCAGATTTTGACTTGGGAGTTTCATGACTTGGCATTCAAAGAAAACCAATCGGAATGAGGTTAATGAGATGGCAGATCAGCAGCTAAGACTGAAACATCACAGATATTACGGTCCAGAACCTTTCATTCCTATTTATCAGAGTTGCTGGAAGGCAGCTGTGAGGAGATGGAGCAATGAGAGAGCGGAACTAAATTTGCCTAGGAAGATGAGATGTAAAGAAACGAAGGAATTACTCCTGAAGTTCAACCCCACCCTGACTAACATTTTCGACTGAAAAGGCTCGAGACGAGAAAAGTTACAGAAGTCATAACAGGAATTGAATATTTCGGGAAATATCTTTCCCGAATAGGGAGGGGTGAATTCCCATTGTGCCAAAAATACGAGATGGCCTTCCACAGTGGCCATAAATGGAGCATAGTTTTTGGGGCGTAGAGGCAATGGGCCATGAAGGCCTGAGCCTACCCACTGATAGTGGGTCCACCACTCCTCCTAATAATAATGATAATTCATGACTTGGAGACATTTAAAAATGTCCTTGGGCTTTTTGTGTTTTAAAAGTCGGTGAGCAGAATATTTTCCACTTGAGAGTGAGGCCAGGCAGATGCCACTAGGGCTATTTGGCACTCAACTCGCATCCTTTTATGAATTTGCTGATTGACTTTATAATTTACATGTCGAAAAAGTGAACAGAGGATTCTTAGCTGTCATAAAAAATATAATAAAGCTGAAATGGTATCAACATTTTACAAATTGAACGCCCACCGTGTTGATTGAGAATAAAATAAAACGATAAAATTGTTGTCGTGTCTTCAAAATACTTAATCAAAAATGGTTCTTATCTACAAGGATTTAAATAGGTTTTCAAGATTATTTGACAGTTTCCTTTTTTAGATGCGTCATCTGTATGGTGGAATTCGTCAACGGAGACTGTCTTCGATTTCTACCATGTATGCACGCTTATCATACCGAGTGCATCGATGACTGGCTTATGAGAAGCTTCACTTGTCCTAGTTGTATGGAGCCGGTCGATTCCGCCCTTCTATCCACCTATGAAACTAGTTAAATCTGCATTTTCAACCCGTCGGGTGCAGACAAAGTGGATAGCGTTAAACGGTTTTAGTTTTTTGTCGGAAATATGCGTATAGTGTTTTCTTAATTGTATCTTCTGGTTTGTCTGAAACATTGTAGGTAGTTTGGCGTGTTTATTTTTTCTAAGATATTTTTTAGAGATATTTTTTTCTGTGAGCTGTGAGTTATCTTGCTTCAAATTAATTGGAGTGTTACATGTTGTCAACAAAATGGTTTACTTATTTATTATGAATTAAAACCATTGATATTCTTTGGTTATTATGGATAATGTCACAATTAATCACTTTAACCATAACATGTTTGTTCTCCTGACAAGTCGAAAAAGGAAATTGTTTAAAATTTACAGTGCTGTTTCTTGAATATTTTGGGGGGTAAGAATATTTGTGAGTCAAATAGAAACAAAAAGGAAAAAAAAATTAAAAATATCAGAAGAACAAAAAAATTTTGTTTTCCGTGGCAAAACGTAATTCATTTGCTTTAGCTAAGAAACCTAACTCTTTTATTTGTTAGCCCTGGTTTTGATGAGTATCTAGCTGTTTAATTAACACAATTTTTCACTGTTTCCCTCTAGCCCTCTTAATTCGTGTAACAAGAGTCATAAGGATTGTACGCGTTAGAAAGCACAAACTTTGAAGGGGAGATCTTGCCTTATTTTAATTCGGGTATAAAGTGATTAGAAGAGCCCCCGTCTCGGTGGCTGTCCTGACCTCTCTTGCGCCTGGGGCAAAGTTTTGATTAATGCCCCCACCTCTCCGCTTTCTCGCAAAAATTTTTAGGCCTAATTTTGACAAAATTCTCGTTTATTAACAAAATTTTAATACAAAATATCACCAAACACATTAATTCGGTCTACTTACTTTTATTTTCTAGGAATGGTGATAAAATATGGGAAAAATGGAAATTTGAAATTACAAAATAATCATAACTGTTAGATTATTTATTTGAAATTTTGAGCCCCTACAATTTCTGCGCCCGGGTGCAAGTGTCCACCTAAAACCACCTCTGGCTCGACTTTATCTTCTTTTGGACCTGTAACCAGGTTATAAGAATCGCAAAAAATTTGGAACTGTGTACTATTTTAGTGTTTTTAGCCTTGTTCACGTAAATCTCTAAAAGTGATGGATCCTTATTTTTATTTTATGTTGATTAAGGCGGGGCTCGGAAGGAGGCAAAACTTTGTTTAATTAAGATGTACGGTTAGTTTTTCGGACTACAAAAATAAGGAATGAGTACAACTACTACTTCAACCGATTTGTAAAAAAAATAACATCCCTGATATTGTAAAGGTGTGTTTATTTTATAATTTTTGCAACAACCTTTATGTGATGCGCATGATGTAATGTAGATTTTGAATCCTTTACTTTCAATTTCGTTATTTTTAAGGTCTGGGTATGCAGAAATTATCCGGTGGACACATCGTTTGATGTTTAGAAACACGGATATGTGAAATAAAACATGCATACTAGAAGGTTACTTAGCCGAAAATCCTTGGATGTCGCTGAGATTTTCAAAAAATAACTTAACATTACC
This sequence comes from Artemia sp. Kazakhstan ARC1039, assembly GCA_029168905.1. Lineage (NCBI taxonomy): Eukaryota > Metazoa > Arthropoda > Branchiopoda > Anostraca > Artemiidae > Artemia > Artemia sp. Kazakhstan ARC1039. The sequence continues at coordinate 8,239 of JAQQPU010004100.1, read as the reverse complement.
ACTCAGATTAATTATGAAATCCCCTAGGAAACTTTGGCTGCTGACAATACCGTTTGGTTGGTAGAACAGAACGATATCAGCTCTTGAGCTCTTTTTTCAAATTACGTAAAATTTCGCTGGCTACCCTTTCTTCTTTACCTTTTATGTATCAACGGCGAGCTTCGGTGCAAGGAGTGTTTTCCATGTCGACCGATTATAGTTAATGACAATAAGAAATGGGGCGTCGCCAGTATGTTTTAATTTACTTTTAGGCGATTATGAAATGGAATAACTTGTAATTGCAAATACATTAATAAAAAACAATTAAAAAAGCAGTAAAAAGAAGGCGAAAGATCATGCTTTTGGAAGTAACTGTTTAAAAATATGGAAATTATCACATTTAAAATTTATTATTCTGAGATGAGCCTAAAGCTACTTTAAGCTATTGTAGGTTGTTAATAGGGTAGGCTTGTATACTAGTCCAGAAGACAAGTTGCGTAGTTTGCTTTACAGATATCGTCAAAAGGGTAATTATTTCCCATCAGTAGAAACTATGGAACAAAGTCAAAGGAAAGGTACATCGTTTCATATTATTCTACTACTTAAGCACCCTAGTCATGCGACTTAACTTTTTTTCTTCTTTTTGTTTGGCTATTTGCAGGCGCAAATACATAATTCTTTAGCAATTCTGGGCCCTGCGGTTGTTGAGGAAACTTCGAGTCCGTGATACCAAGCAGAGATCAACCCAACTGTGCAGTCCATAGAATCTTTTAAACTTTCTATTCAACCAAGTTGTTACTTAATTCGAGTTCTGACTCGAATCAGAAATAACTAATTAATCATTAAACATGATTCATAAATAACAAATGATGGTAACTAATTTTATTAAATTTAGCGATGTTGAATGAATTTTATTACACAAATAATTAATTTTTATTGCGAATAATTAATTGATATATATATATATATATATATATAGATGTACTTACCGTAAAGTAAAGGTCTTTCAAGCTTGATTTTTATTAGTGTAGTTTTTATTCTGTTGGCAACGTTGGATACTTGATTATTTTGTGTTTCTGTCTGAACTGTGATTTATTTTCACAGTGCGTGTTTATGCTGTGGTGATACACTAATCAATAGTATTATGTACGGATATGGCAGTGTTATGTTTCAGCATTGAAAGTATTCAAGTCGAAAGCCCCGTCTCAATTAGTGTAATAACAGTCATAAGGAAACTTTCAAAAGCTTATACAATAATTGTGGAGAGCATATTCCGCCTTTTATTAGTTTTTTTCTCTTGTTCATTTTTGTAAATTTTCCCCGCTTTGTTTCATTCAACTGAGGTAGTGCAGTGGATTGATCTTTCTATCACAAAAGGGGCAGCCGAGAAGGGGGCCCGTCGGTTGCATAAATTTTTTCATCATTTTTAGACAGTTTGATCTTAAAAGTTTCTAACATGTTCTAGAAAATATTCAATAGAGGGGATTGATGTTTCTTTACAACGTCAAAAATATTGAAGATTTTGGAAAATAATTCTTGAAGTTATTAGAATATCCGGAATGATTTTCGTTTTCTTAGCTTTTAGAAACATCTGCTATGATCATTGAGAGACGCGCAGTTGCCCCACCCATTCAACAGTATTAGCAAATATAGAGACTAATGCCACGTTGCGTATCTTTCGTTTCATTAGGTACAATTGTAACCTGACATCAGTGTTTCTTTTATCTCCGAATTTTCCCTTATGCCACACCGTCCCCAATTTACCACTATCCTTAATGAGACACTGCGTATCTTTTGCTTGGTTCAAATGGATTGTATCCTAGGATTAGTATTTCCACTATCCCAAGACTTTTTAACTTTCCCCAAAAGAAAATTGGGTTCTCTGAAATCTCGCCCAAAAGTTAACGATTTATTTTTCGGGTGTACGTTCACGTATTCATAAGCGTTAATTTCCGTGGAGATTCAAGAGAACCAATTTTTGTAAGGAACCCCAAAAAATTCGGGAATAGCGGAAGTAGCGCCTGACGTATCTGTACATAATCTTATTAAGTGACATGTGACCTGTTGCTCCGAAAGCAAGATTGACTTCCATATTTTGAAGAATTACCAATTTTAAATAAAAAAGTAGTTTTCTTTTCCCGGCGAGCAGAATGAATCCGGAATAGCTCCTCCTAAACTTCTTGAATAGTCAAGTTATCAGTAGATACTCAAAGTGTATAGTGAAACTTTATTCCCCTAAATATTCCATTTTTTATGATGGGTGCCACGAAGATCTTGTATGCTTAGGTGTATTGGAGATTCCTTTCTAAGCGGGGGAGGGGTGTATCACCAACTGTTTTATTCAGAAAGTGTCCAAAATATGTACTTTTCCTACAACTTCAGGGAATTGCCCTTCGAGGAGTGTAAAAGGGAGCCCTCATTTGAGGTTAAAATTTCATATATCGTGTGCCAAATTAAAGTTTAGGCTATAAGTAGGACTTTCTTACAGTCTTTGGATTTCTCCAATGCTCCCTATTTTTTAACTCCTCTCGCACTCTCAGAGAGAAGCTGAGACAGTTCCTCTGCTCTTAGCTCCCCTTTCCCACTAGAACGCTCGTGAATACGTTTTGCTCAGGTCACTAAATTCTCCTTTTTATATTTCCGTACGGAAACTTGTTTTGAACGGATTTGACTTCCTTTATTTCTTTTTGCTTTATTTTGATTATGATAAGGTCTTACAAATTAATTTTGTGGTTCAAAAATTTCGTTTATAAAATTGCGTAATGTTAGTTATGTAATGTGAACTATTGATGGTAAACGCCAAGATATTTACTCCGTTGTGTCTAACGCATTTCAAGAAGAATTTAAAAAATTTATTTACATTTTCGAAATACTTCCATTTCGTTTTAAACTTAAATCTTTCTATAAATTGTCGCTGCGGTCTTCAGCCTTCACCTTTTAATTTCGGCTCTCAAGCATTAAATGAATGCCATTTCACGGAATTTTATCTCAAGAAAGCAACTTGTAATTTAGCTATTTATAAGCCTCTTCCAAAATGAATTATTTTCGTTTGGCGACCCTGAAGCAAAGGCGTTTGCCATGGCCTGAAACCATTTCCCAGTGGATTGGCTTTGTAGCCAATTCTTGGGAAGAGGTTTGAACTATGGCTATTGGTACTCTTTAAATGGAACTCTTAAGTGCTATCCATTCGTTTCCGTTATGTACTTAGTGTATATACCTTATGTCTTCTTTTTTTTTGTATTCAGCGTAATTTTTACATCACGCAAAGAGGGATGTACAATCGTATTTTTTGGCTTCTGATTTTCCACGAGTGTTGCGAGGTAGTGGTTATTTTTTTAGATGATATTTCGACTGTTATACCTAGTCATACGAAATAAAGTAAAAAATTCTTACTCTTTTTGGATAATTTAGAGGGTATAATATAGTGTTTTAGTTTCGTAGAAAGTGATTCTTTTCGCACAAGTAGGGACGGTGCTTTATGTCAACTACTAACAACCGGGAAAACACGTGTCCATCTAAACATACCACGACACACAACGGTCGCAACTCTTTAGGGCTGAACGCCACGCGAAGGGCAGGTTTGAACTGTAATTCCAGGCATGACATATTTCCATTTATTTTGCTGTCAATGACGTTGTTTCTATTCCAAGAAATTGCGAATAAAAATCGAGGTTGAAAATAAAAAGTCAACGAAAATTAAAATTTATTGTTGGAATTGGCACATAGAAAGCTACACACCATATATATCTAAAAATATTAGAAAGATTTCAGGGGTGATTTTTGAATGAAATAGACTTACATATACAATTATGAAGTTGTTGGTAGTAGCGGGCGCCAAATTAAAAAAAAAAAGAAGCGTGGGTAATAAATCAGCAGAAATAAGCTAAAACCATATGGCGCTAAAAAGACCAAATAATTTACCTTCCCTTTTAAGGTTCAGCTGTCTTTAGGAATGAACACATAGTTTTGCTTATTTATTTTCATGGTTCAACGTGGCAACACTGATGAAAATGTGTTTCTGCCCTAAAACCTTCACAATTTCGAAAGAACCAAAAGAGAAAATCTTACATATATCGCGGCGTTCGGATGCGAGAACAGAATGTTATATTCTGACGTCCTTGGTACATTGAACTATTTCGTTATTACTAAATTTATTAACTTGATTTACTGATTGATTAAACGATTCACTGTTTATATTCTTTGGAAAATGTCATTGAACAAAAAATGAAATTACAAGGGTTTTTGCTATCCATAATGATTTACTAAGTTATAAGATTGTGTGATATTTTAATGCCTGGTGGCGCAAATTTACAAGAGCCCAATTTACAAAAATAGAGGAATGGGAAAAAAAGTTCACAACTACAATGAGTATGTTTATTCTAGACGGTGTCGTCTTCAATCGATGGAATCCAAAAGGCCTGAAAAAAAAAGAAATTTAAGAAATGATTTCTTGTGAAATTGTGCTTGACGTGAGATTGTGATACTTTGACTAATATTACTGCTACAACTAGTAACTCTCTGCAGCACCAAGCCCCCTGATGCCAAAACGGCTGCACACGCTTCTCCTCAATCGGAATCCAATCATAGCTTTCTCTTTCACCAAATCAAAATACGTTCAAGATTCTTCAAGTGTAAGGCATCTTCCCACCCTTTCGGGGTAGACCTGCTTTTCGCTTGGCCGGAAAAAGCGATCTTTGGTAATCTGTCATCCGCAGAACGTGTCCTAGCCATCTCAATCTTTTCCTCATTATAGTCCAAAAAGCGGTATATAACCATATTTTTCCTGCAGCGTACTGTATGAAATACGCTCAGTCAGACAGGTAGCCTACCCAAGAGAATCCAGAGACAATGCCTCTGGAAACCATCTAACATATTCTTTTCCCTCTATCGAGGCACCCATGTTTTAGGACCATACTTGACCATGACCATCTCTGTAGCTTCCAATACTCTAATCTTGGTTCGTGGATTAAAGGATACCCTAGACGGTCAATCATTTTGATCAAAAGCTTCCGTGGCTTTCAATCACCATCAAAAGCTTTGATGGTGATTGATATGAAGTTTGAATGACTCAATCGGTTCCTAGGCGGCCAATCATGCTTTAATCAATTGATTGACGGAAGCTTTTGAGCCTTGACTATTCTACTTTTAACACCATCACTGCATTTACCATATCTACTAATAATAATACAGTACCATTTGATAGGACTTGTATCTCCTATAAATGGGTGAATGCCGCAAAACTAAAACTGCACGTTAAGACGGATAGATTATCTGCAATGGAGGGGGTCTCGTCAATTGTGTAGACAACTATTCCCAGGAAATTGTTTAGGCTGTATTTCCAACTATAACAAGGTTTGAATCTCACGCAAGACTAAAAACGGGCTAGGGTGACAAAATGGTAAACTATACTGGTGTTCAGGGAGACGTACAGAGGAGATAGAAGAATCAATTGAGATCTGGGAACCCAATCTAGCAGATACCGAGGCGACAATAGTTGAAGGATTTGTTTCCTCTCAAAGAGGTTAGAATGGTTACGGACCCCAACAAGAACAATTTATGATACTGATTTTGGCTTCTGTCCAAGTTTCCTGAAATATAACCACATCTATTAGTTTTCCAAGCTAAAAAGAATTAAGAGTCTCACCCCAACAAAAGTTGGATCGGATCTTGATTCTCAAAAAGCATAAATAAGACATCACCTCAAAATGGATGATTAAGGTCCAACAACTTTCTAATAAATTTCCTGATGAAAAGAACTTAGGAACATCCTCCCCTTACAGGTCGAGTCATATTTGACCTCTCCAGAATCATAACTAAAACACTTGCTCTTACTTCTGGACCAAGTTTGTTTGAAATCCAACAAACTGCTGAGGAGGATTCTGTAATGATCCAAATTCAGAGAAACTGATTTTTTGTTTGGGTCAGAATCATCTGAGGTTGAAGGGTCAAACATTGAAAGTGAGGAACATCAAACGTTTAATTCTGAGGTTCCTCTTACACTGATTGCACACAATGAGATACCCCAAACTCTTTTATGATTGATATTACTTAAAAATTAACTAATATTCATCACTACTTTTTGTTTTGTTTTTAGGGGTAATTAAAGCCATATTCAAGTTTTTTTTCATTATAGTAAGAATAAGGGCTAGATTCTACAAATAAGGGCTAGATTCTACAAATAAGGGCTAGATTCTACAAATTTTGCCGTTAATAAAAAGATGCGTTAATTTTTTAAATACGGTTACAAGCCCAAAAAATAGCAAAAAAGAAAAAAATTATTTCAAAATTCTCGGACAACACATAGGATAAGAAATCAGTAAGCCAAACTCATAAAATTACGATCCCGGGTTAGCGGCAATACTTCCCAGAATCTGACTTCTATTTTTTCTATCTCTATGATTACATCCCTAAGAAGAGTCACATTTTTTGAATAATCTATTTTTTTTTTTACATTAATTTAATAACACTTTTTCACAAAAGAATGTTTTCAAAAAAAAGTAAAGAGCTACATTAAACAAAATATGATCAGAAAGCAATTCAAATAACTTTAAAGCGTAAAACTACCATAAATCAACACCCAGATGTGCCTTCCCTGTTAAGGTGCAGCCGTCTTTGGGAATGAACAGATAGTTTTGAGGGCTAAAGAAATCAAAGAGAGTAGGGCTAACGCTCCACATGCTTTTAAAGACCAAAAACATAATTTACACTCTCCTAAAAGCAATCTTTATTTTGAGCTGAATGTTTCTTTTCCTCATAATATCGAAAATAATAAACACCGTCATAAACAAGACTACTAAAAATAAAATGCCCAAATGATTGTGGATTTACAGTTTAATAAATAAATATATATATATATATATAAATATATATATATATATATATACTACTACTACTAACAACTCATCGCAGCACCAAGCCGCCTGAGGCCAACACAGCTACGCACGCTCCTCCTCCACCCCAATCTATTCAAAGCCTCCCTTTTTACACCCGCCCACGAAGTTCCCATTTCCTTTAAATCTTTCTTTATGACGTCCTCCCAACCCAGACGGGGACGACCTGCTTTCCGTTTAGCCCTAGATGGTTGGCCGAAAAGAACAATCTTCGGCAATCTGTCATCCTTCATCCGAACAACATGCCCTAACCACCTCAACCTTTCTTTCATTATAGACCTAGAAAGCGGTATTGAACCACATTTTTCGTATAGCCTATTGTTTGAAATAAGGTCAGTCAGCGGGGTACCCAGAACAATCCTTAAGCAATTTCTCTGGAAAACATCTAGCAAATCTTCATCCGCTTTTCGGAGCGTCCATGCTTCAGAGCCATATTTGACCACTGTCATCACTGTAGCTTCTAAGATTCTAATCTTGGTTTGCAGACTTATCTTCCTATTCTTCCAGACTTTTTTTAACTGTGAAAAAACACCCTGAGCCTTGGCTATTCTATTTTTAACATCTTCACTGCTCCCACCATCTTTACTAATAATACTACCAAGGTAAGTGAAACTGCCCACCTGATCAATCTTTTCATTACCCAACGTCACCTTTTCATCTTCACTTATTCCTAGCCTTAGTGACTTGGTCTTCCTAACATTAATTTTCAAACCAATACTAGCACCCTGAACTCGCAAAACCTCTAAAACTTCATTCATTTTGCTCACACTTTCATCTAGGATGCTTAAATCATCAGCATAATCCAAGTCCAGGAGACTTTTTCCTCCCCATTTGATTCCGTGGTCTCCCATTGCCTTTCCTGTGCTCCTTAAAACAAAGTCCATCAAAATAATCCATATAAAGGGGGATAGAACACAACCCTGCTTAACTCCTGATTTAATACAAAACCAGCTGCTAACCTCATTTCCTACCTTAACCGCAGCAGTGTTATTCTCGTACATAGCACTAATCACTTTAATGTATTTGTCTGGTATACCATACAAGGATAAAACCTTTACTAAAGCTCCTCTATCAACAGAATCGAACGCTTGCTCATAATCTATAAAACTGAGGACCAAAGGTGTTTGAAAACTTAGGCACTTCTCAATTATTAACCTAAGAGTGAAAATTTGGTCAACACATCCTCTACCTTTTCTAAAACCGCACTGCTCTTCTCTTAAAACTTTGTCTACGGCATCTCTCAGTCTAAAAAGTATCATATTACTAAGCAATTTGCTACCTACAGAGACCAGACTAATGCCTCGATAATTACCACACTCACTTTTATCACCTTTCTTATAAAGTGGCTTAATTAAGGTTTTCCTAAAATC
>JAQQPU010004099.1:21507-38298 GCA_029168905.1 Artemia sp. Kazakhstan ARC1039 | reverse complement strand
GAATAAAACCTCATTAAGCAGAAATTAATGACACATTTTGGAATAAAATCTCCCACAAGAACTATTATTTTGATGACAAGTTGAACGCTGTATTTCGTATATTCTGGATTTTTGACAAATTACTAGAAAGCATAAACATTCTGGTCTTGGAAAATTATACAAAATATAAATTATTTTCAAACGAAAGAAAAAAGAAAAATTATACAAAATATCTCATTGATTGTCCATTAAAGGACTGTTTTGTGAAAGAAAGGGTTGTGGAAAGAAAAGTTGTGGAATAATCAAAAAGAAAAAAAAATTCGAAATATGCGATAACAAACCTTAAAATAATTCCTATTTCCCCCCTTCAGTCTAATTTTATTAAATTTATATTTTCCTGGCAATTTTAAACATTTTATGACTAAAACTTAGCTTTTATGCTTGAGAGCAAAACACTACGGTAAATTGATAGGGGAGGAAACTGAATTTCATCTTCCCCCCTCGAATAAAATATAACAAAAGAAGAATATTTTTTTTGTTGCTTATTTGCTCGGCCACGATTTCCTGGTGGTTGCCAGTGTGAAGCGGCTTTTGGAAGTCCATGGTTGTCCATAAGTAGGATGTGTCCCAAATATCTCCCTCTTCCGACTCTGCTGATGTCGATAACTAGAGGTTGTTTCGTTATTTCACGGATGGACTGGTTTGTCGTCTTCTGTGACAATAGTCATTAGCGATCGTAGGCAGCGCAATAACGCTGCCTAAGCAAAGAGCGATGTGGGTACAATGTAATTTTTTTTTTTGTTTTTAGTTCGTTTTAGACCACGGTATGTCGTATCGAAGAAGTTGTCGTAAAAATTTGAAAAGGCTCATTCGATTGGAAATTGAAAGGGCTAGTGCCCTTTTTAATTGTCGAAAGTGATTGGAGGGCAACTAACCCCCTTCCCACGCCGACCATTTCCCCAAATACATCCAATCAAAATTTTGAGATAGCTATTTTGTTCAACGTACTTGAAAGGCCCGGAAATTTTGTCTGAGGATGACACCCCCTTCCGCAACCCTCAGGGCAAGGGTTGTAAGTTATGCCCTGGGACATATAAGGTGTATATAGACATGGTGGTTGTATAAATTTCAAAGGCTGCTCATTTGATTTGTAATCAGAAGGCGTCTTCAGCATAGACAAAAAAAAAAAAAAAAAACTAAAAAATGTACATAAAACTAAAATAGACTCACCTAAAAATATAATATACAATTGCTTAAAATTTACAATTTGGAGCTATCTTCGTGAAACCACCTCACAAAAGTAACTGTATTTAACCTTTTAAAAAAACAAATTAACAAGGAATAAGTTATTGCGACATAATTTTATGCAAAGCTTTTGATGCTGCTATTCGCTTAGGTTTATTACTTGAACTAACCCCTGGGACATTTTGTAATACTTTATTTTTATTTTTAAATATGGGTTCCTTTTTTAAAATAGTATCATAAATAGGATCAATATTTAAATTCCCAGTATCTCTATTAATTGATAAACCTGCAAAAATATGTTTTTTAATTTCTAATGCTTCAATAAACGGAGACCATGGGTTTCCGAATTATAATAGGTTAGTAGTTGAGGAAGAAGATTGCTGTAGAAAGCTGAGTAAGCAAGCGATAAGTTTAATTTTTTTTGCTAGTGATTGCTAGTGAAGGGTTGACCAAGTGTGTAAGTGGAGCTACAAGACATGCAGAGGCCTTCTTCAAGACATACTTTTGTATGTCATAGTTTTGCAGACGCCTTCTTCATTGAAGATGCATTTCGTCAGCTTTTGGGGACTCAAAGATCTTATTTGAGAAATTCAGTTGATGTTGTAAACAAATTAAGAAATCGTCGCATAGACAACAATACAATTGTCTGTAGTTTTGATGTTGTATCCATGTGCACAGATTGTTATGTTAAAAAATGTGAACTCATATTAAAAAATAGAAGATGTAATAGAAAAAAAGAATAGAAAAAATAGATGTAAGGTTGGCAACTCTGGACGTTGAAGTCATTATGAAATTGGTCTCGTTGGTAAACAAGACTAACAAGTATTCCTTTTATTTCGGTTTTAGAGGAGAATTTTATCAGCAAGTCTTCAGTTTAGCCATGGGCGCTCCTTTAAGTCTCCTTGTTTCTGGGGTAGGTTTATGGACGATGTTTTATGCTTTTGGGAGCATGGATTGGATTCCTTAAATTTGTTTTTTGACCAAATAAACAGGTTTGACAAAAATATTAAATTTACTCTAGGGTTAGAAAAACAAGATATGCCACCCTTTTTAGATATTTTATTAATAAAGAATGATAATGGTTTACTTTTTTCAATTTATAGAAAACCAACTCATAATGACAGGTATTTATATTTTCGTTCATCTCACCCAATTTCAGTAAAAAAAAGAACAATCATATCATTAGTTGATAGAGTTTTTAAAATTTGTTCTCTGGAGTATATTGATAGCGAACTATTGTATTTGAGAGATATTTAATTTTGTAACGGATATCCTGTAAAATTTGTACATGAAATAATACAGAAAAGACAAATTAAGCATGAAAAAGGTAATAAAAACGAAGGTTCTCAACTTTTGGACCCCACAATTTCCAATAGATACATTTCTTTACCTTGCATATCAATTCTCGGGGAGAAAATCAAACTAACTGTACTCAAACATAATATTTCAACTTGTTTTAAATCAGTGAGACCACTGAGTAACTTTCTAAATTCTGGAAAAGATATAACATGGAATATTTTGTCAAGTGGAGTTTAAAGCATCCCTTGCTCTTGCGGGAAATTTTACATCGGTCGAACACACCAGCAGTTTATAGAACGATTTATTGAGCACCGGAATTCAATAGATAATGCTATAAAATTTACAAAACCTCCAGACAGTTTCACTTCAGGGTTAGGAGAACATATATTTTTTAATTCGGACCATTTTGTGCAGTTCGAGGAGGCAACAGCCATTTCCAATAATAAAGGTTTCACGCAATGAGCTCTTGAAGGCCTCTGCAGGTCTCGTAGCTCCACTTACACACTTGGTCAACCTTTCACTAGCAACCAGAGTTTATCCTAATGTGTTTAGAGCTGCCCAAGTCCTTCCCCTCTACAAAAAAGGACACAAGAGTCTTATCTCTGATTATCGACCCATATCAATTCTACTGGTTATATCAAAAGTCCTCGAGCGAGTGGTTTATAACAGAGTATATGGATTCCTCGATGGCATGCAGCTACTCTCTCCCCATCAATACGGGCTTTGGCGTTATCACTCAACTTTGCATACCTTAGTTGATTCAGTTGAATACTTATTAAATAACCAGGATGCTGGAGAAAAGGTACTAGGGATTTTTTTGGATTTCACTAAAGATTTCGACACGGTATGCCATTCAGTCCTCCTCGCAAAATTACATTCATTTGGAATATATGGTGCTGCTCACGAGTGGTTTTCATCGTACCTGACTGATCGTAAGCAGTGTGTAATTGTGGAGGGTAGTTTGTCGGCAGAATTGCCGGTAAATTCTAGCGTACCTCAGGGGTCGGTACTGGGACCGCTCTTGCTTAATTTGTATATCAAGAACCTGACAACATGTCTTACTACAAATGCATACCCAGCACTATTCGCCAATGACTCAAATTTCTTCATTGCTGCTGAATCATCCGAGTCTGCTGCAAAAAAGGCTCAAAAAACTCTTGACGAAATATCTGACTGGTGTTTTCGTAACAAAATACAGGTAAATGCTACAAAAAGCTGCATCATAGTCTTCACTTCTGCTCCTTCAAACTCCTCATTGTCTCACACTGTCGGACTGTCAATCAATGGAAATCCCATTCCTCAGACCACAGTCACAAAGTTCCTCGGCGTATTTGTAGATTCCTCTCTTTCGTTCAAACATCACATATCCCAGCTGTCTTCAACAGTCTCACGGCAAACATCAATGTTACATTGAGCTAGCCTGCTTCGAAGATAAACGTTAGTAATCTGCGTTTAGCACACTCGGCAATATCGAATAGGATTCCTCAAGGTCTTTCCAGGTACTTTGAACTTTGTATCACAATCCATCGAGGAAGAGCTTTCCGCTGCAACCAGTACAATTTTGTGCTACCGAGAAGAAGGTTTACAAGGTCTCAACACTCTCCAGTTTATAGGAGTATTTCTGTATGGAACTCAATTAATGCTATTAAATCCATAAAATCATTTTGCACCCTCAAAAACGGTACCTCTCTTCCGCAGTATTTGATACCGCATGGGTTAATGTCTTATTTTTTCTTTTGTATCTTATCCTCTCACTCTCCTTCTTTGACTCCACCTCTTCTCAATTCTTTCCTTTCTAATTCTTTATTCCTCTCTTATGTTATCAGCTCTCTTCTTTTCATTTCATAGTATGATATAAATTTGTTTACCAATATCAGGTGTGGCTCGCACAAGCATTGCTTTGAGTCGAAATGTTCATGTTAATTGTTTCGTTTGTTCATTTATTTAAAAATAAAAGGTTGATTGATTGATTGATTGAAGCATTAGAAATTAAAAAACGCATTTTTCCAGGTTTATCAATTAAGAGATACTGGGAATATAAATATTTGTCCTATTTATGATACTATTTTAAAAAAGGAACCCATATTTAAAAATAAAAACAAAGTATTGCAAAATTGTTATTTTAAAAGGTTTAATCCAGTTACTTTTGTGAGGTGGTTTCACGAAGGTAGCTCCAAATTGTAAATTTTAAGCAATTGTATATTATATTTTTAGGTGAGTCTATTTTAGTTTTATGTACATATTTTAGTTTTAGTTTATTTTTTTTTGTCTAACAAGTTGATTGATTGATTGATTGAAGCATTAGAAATTAAAACACACATTTTTGCAGGTTTATCAATTAATAGGGATACTGGGAATATAAATATTGATCCTATTTATGATTAATGATACTATTTTAAAAATGGAACCCATATTTAAAAATAAAAATAAAGTATTGCAAAATGTCCCAGGGGTTAGTTCAAGTAATAAACCTAAGCGAATAGCAGCATCAAAAGCTTTGCATAAAATTATGTCGCAATTACTTATTCCTTGTTCATTTGTTATTTGAAAGGGTTTAATCCAGTTACTTTTGTGAGGTGGTTTCACGAAGGTAGCTCCAAATTATAAATTTTAAGCAATTGTATATTATATTTGTAGGTGAGTCTATTTTAGTTTTATGTACATTTTTTAGTTTTAGTTTTTTTTTTGCCAATAATGAAGACTCCTTGTTTGATACGTGCGATTTATTCGTTTTTTTTTCTTCGTTTTCATTTACTGGCCATAGACACGTTTGCCGTATTTATATTTTATCTGTCATGGCTGGCCAGTTCGGCTTTAGATCTTTTAATTTCTTAGATCATACCGCTTTTCCATTTGCAAAAAATTAAGAGAAAAAACGGGTTTAATTTAAATAAAGCAGTGAAAAAAAATTAACTAAAAAAAAAACAACTACAACAAAACATAAATTGATGAAACAAATCCGAATTTTTCGGTTCCACGTCCGGAGTCTTTCTCAACGAAAAAAAAAAACACTTTAAAGAAGAAATAATAGTTCATTAAAATAAAACCCTGTAAAAAACGATAAAGTAAACATTTGGGAGAAAGAAAGAGAGAGAGAGAGAGGGAAAATAACTGAAAAACAAAACGAATAAATAAAACTCACACTCAAAAGACTTCCGGAACTGCTGTTACTCAGTGAACAAGACAAAAACGATTGTCTATAGTGCTCTTCTTTACAATCAGTGGACAAACGGGATCTATTAAAAATGAGGACTATATTTATCTGAAAAAAAGGTCGTAAAACCCCAGGTCACCATCCCTGATTAAATTTACCAGGTTAATAACATTTATGTTATTAACAAACTTATACATTATAAATTAAATGGATTTTTTCATTTGCTAGTTTAGCTGCAGTCCGTTGACTCTTGCCAGCTTTGACCTCATCCCAAATTTCGCTTGTAGGGTCGTCACTTGATCGGGGACTATTATGTAACTTACTACCAGGGACGGATCCAGGATTTTTTTTAGGGGGGGGGGAATAGGTTGGTCCGATAAATTTGCGTTAGGAGCATGTTTAATTAACGCTAACTTGCGTTAATTAAGTAAATTACTCTACTTTATTCTACGTTAGGGGTGCTCCCCCTCTCCCCTGGATCCGCCACTGCTTACTACTGCTAGAAAATTTGACATTAGAAAAATTAGAAAATTAGGGGGATGGTTGTATTTAAGCGTACATCTATCAACAATTTTGAAGTCTTACTTTTCAGGTATTTCATAATTTCCTTTCTTTCTCAACACAGCTCTTTAATGGATAACTTATGGGATTTTTTTGTATAATTTCTTAAGTCCCGAATTTCCATGGTTGCTGGTAATTTATCAAAAGGCGAGGTTGCACGAAATACGGCATTCAACTTGTTTCGAAACTAATAATTCTTGGGGGAAATTCTCTTTTAAATATGTCATTAATCTTTGCTTAATGAGGTTCAACTCATTTGTCTTATACATGGCCATTTCAAAAATTGTCTCCTATGACAGAATACATAATAAAGTTTTCACTCAATAAAGGCTATGGTTTAAAGACAAAGACATAATTTTCCGCGAACAATACTCAAGATAACTACATATCCAACGCCAAAATAAAAAAGTGTGTGATGCAGCGTTGCCAAAGCTTTGAGATAAATTGCACCAGTTTCCTCACCTAATTATACCATAAACAATTTTTTTACAGTGCAATTATAGTAGTCTACGTCAGTTTTCGTTTCACAGACAAAAATACAAGTATAAGCAGAAAAGCAAACAACCACTTTTTATCACTCACATCTTCTTCCTCTTTCAGAAATCAATTTTGATCGTTTTATGACGATTAGTTCAAGTTCTTTTAATTTTCTAATTAATTTCACTCACTATAATACATTATACAACATAAAGAAATACAACATAATACATAAAGAAAAATAATCAAAGAGGATGCAACTCACAGCCCACATTCCAAATCAAATAATAAACAGAATATAAATTAGTTTGAATTTCGTGGACATTTTTTTTTGTTGTGTTTTCTTTCGGCAAAAATTGTTTTTCTTTTACTTAAATCTCTAAGAGCTGCTTTGAAAATTTTTGGAAATTTCGAAATATAAAACTCGACCTGGGGAATACAGCCTAAATGTACCAAAATCTGCCGGAAATTATGGATTGTAGCCTACCTTAAAACGTTGAAATGTTCAGTATTGTAGCAGGAGCTCTAGATGTACAGAAAACGGTACTATTGCACCGCGTTGGCAACGATGGTGCAATGCAAAGAAAGAATTGACTTTTACAACCATAGAACGTTGGCTAAATGGCCGGGTCATGTATTGTGAAGGCCGCTAAAGTTCCTGTCATGCCATATCGACTGAGCTGAGCCGCCGACTGTAACAGTAGTTTCGAACTCCATCCAAAGTTGTAGGGTGGTCAAACTGTATAACTGCCCTCTTCACAATTTTTATATATCCATGAGCTATAGCTGCCGCATAGGTCCTATTGGAGGGATATTTTCAAACATTGAATGAAATTGTTGGATCTGCCAAGAATAGATCAAGTCAAGGTGACCCAAGAGAACATGTATAGGTTTGAGATTCTGCGAGTGAATCCAGGCCATAAGGAAGAGTTGGATCAGGCAAGGCTATTCCTGTCGCCCAAGTATTATAACTTTTCAACCTCTAGCTATTAAAGACCATGTTTTCACCTTGGATCTCAGAAACTCCTTTCTAATCAGTTCTAGAAATCCTTAAAAATTGGCAATCTCCATTTTTGGTCGGTTGTAAACTGTTCCAATAATCGTTATCTCAAAAATTTATTTCCACCTAAAATCCTCCTTGCCACTGAGGTTGAGATCCTGAATTAACGAGACAAGGAGATTATTCCAGATGTACTTAGCAACTCAATCTTCATCCAATTTGAGCAGCTCTCTTTAGTTCTATCGAGTCATATCGGAGTAAAACCAGGAATATCTATCTCACTGCCTAGGACGCAACGATTAAGACTTATCTCAGTTATGCATGTGACAGAAGTAAAACGTAAAACCCGATTATTTTGTAAACCAGCAACTACATGTTACCCTTCTGTAAAGTTCTATTGCCAATGGCGCCATGGTTAAGGTTTGTCTCATTTACGTGTATAACAGAAGTAACTAGGAAAAGCTCGATTACTTTGTGAAGCAGTAACCTCATAATACCCTTTTATGAAGCATCATTGCCGAGGAAGCTATGATTAAGCTTTGTCTAGGTTATGCACGTGACAGAAGTACCTCGGAAAAGCTCGATTATTTTGTAAAGCAGTAAGCTCATAGTACCATTCTGTGAAGCTTCATTGCCGAGGAAGCTATGATTAATAGTACAGTCAACCTAAGGTTTAACCTCAAACAAATTGCAAAATTTTGATTTTGGTACCATTGGAATCAGAAAAAAATCTATTACAAAATATAAAAAATCGGTCAAAATCGGATGAGGCGAAATTGACCGTTACTTGTCTTTTCTTCTAAAATGGCGACAACTTAATTTGCACGTATAATTTGCACGAAAGTTGATAATAGGTAAATATGGTGCATAGATCACGACTATGCACCTTGTTTTGTTTTGACCACTCACGTTCCTTATAAGTCTGAACCTATCTTCAAGTGCAAGATTGGATCCGGATTCAGAGCACTGCTCTTGGTCCTGAGTATTGGGGATATAAAGTTCAGAACAGCATGCTGTATCCTATCTTCACGGATCTTCCAGCGGCACCAAGGAAAATTCTCGCCGTCGTGTAGTGTGGTTGTAAGGCATCCTGTGATAGTGACCGGTACAGCTGACATCGAATGCAACATTACTTGCAAATCTTACAAAGGTAGTTGCTGTAATGTTCAGTCTAAATTGAAGATGAAGAAGACATGTGATTAATTAAATAAATGTGCTGAATCTCTAATCCTTTCGCAATTTCAAATCACCTGTGATTTTTTGTTCAAAGTGAAGTCAATGACTGACCTTATTGTGCGATATTGCTTATTGGACTCTAAGAATTTGGGGTGGTCACGTTTAGGGTGGAGGTTGGGGCTAAATTTACATGGACACGACTTTTTCTCTACATTAGCAGTTGAAATTTTCTGTATGGATTCAACTTCGCGTAAAGTTGTTCTCAGACCTATCTCGACGCTTTATATATGGGTGGGAGGGTGGACACAATCTGAGCGTTTAAAACAAAAACAAAGTAGATATTTGTGATCTAAATACCGAATTTACCTATTACAACTTTCTATATGTGCAAATTTCGGTTCAAATGATACCCAAATAAAAAATTTTGCAATTTGCTTGAGGTAACCCCGAAGATTGATTGTAGTTTAAGATTTTTCGAGGTTATGCATACGACAAAACCTTGGAAAAGCTCGATTACTTTGTAAAGCAGCAACTTCACAATACCCTTTCGGGTAGTTTTATGTGACTGTGCTGATGTCGGTAATTAGGGGTTGTTTCGTCTTTTCACGGATGAACTGGTTTGTCGTCTTCTGTGACAATAGTCATTAGCGATTGTAGGCAGCGCAATAGCGCTGCCTAAGTAAAGAGCGATGTGGGTACAATGTACTTTTTTTTGTTTTTAGTTTTTTTAGACTAGGGCACTTCGTATCGAAGGAGTTGTCTTAAAAATTTCGAAAAGGCTCATTCGATTGGAAATTGAAAGGACTAGTGCACTTTTTAATTGTCGAAAGTGATTGGAGAGCAACTAACCCCCTTCCCACGCCGACCATTTCACCAAATACATCCAATCAAAATTTTGAGATTGTGAAATGTACTTGAAAAGCCCGGAAATTGTGTCTGAGGATGACACCCCCTCCCGCAACCCTCAGGGCAAGGGTTGTACATTATGCCCTGGGGCATACAAGGTTTATATAGACAGGGTGATTGTATAGACTTCGAAGGGGTTCATTTGATTAGTAAGCAGAAGTTTTAGTGCCTTTTTAAGATTCAGAGTTATCGGAGGGTCGATACCCCCTCCCACCCCCACACACACGCACACCTTGCATTGTTCCTAATTGCATCTGTTAGAAATTATGAAATTGCCATTTGTTGTCATAAAAACTTCGCAAAAGGCTCATTCGATGGGAAATAGAAGGGGCTAGCGCCCTTTTTAATTGTCGAAAGTGATTAGAAAGTAACTAACCCCCCTTTCGCGCCCACCATTTCCCCAAACACATCCTAAAATTTTGAGATAGCAATTTCGTTCAGCGTAGTTAAAAAGTCCGAAAATTGTGTCTTTAAGGATGACACCCCCCCCCCCAGCCCTCAGGGCAAGGATTGTACGCTATGCCGGTGGGGGGGGCTGATATTCGGTGGGGGGCTTATTGGATTGGTAATCAGAAGCTCTAGTGCCCTTTTTAAGATTCAGAGTTGTCGGAGGGTGGATACCTCACGCCTTCATACACCTTGTATTTTCCCTAATTGCATCTGATAGAATTTCTGGGATTGCCATTTGTTGTCGTAGAAACTTGAAAAAGGCTCATTCAATTGTAAATTTAGGAGACTAATTCCCCTTTTAATTGTCGAAAGTGATTGGAAGGTAACTAACTCATTTCCACGCCGACCATTTCCCCAAATACATTCAATCAAAATTTTGAGATAGCCACTTTGTTAAGTTTTGTTAAAAAGTCCGAAAATTATGCCTTTGAGGATGACAATCCTTCCACACCCCTTAGGGCAAGGGTTGTAATTTATGCCTTGGGGCATATAAGGTTTACATAAAAAGGGTGATCGTGTAAACTTTGGAGGGGTTATTGGATTGGTAATCAGAAGTTCCAGTACCTATTTTAAGATCCAAAGTGATCGGAGGGTGGATACCTCCCCCACACACCTTGTATTCTCCCGAAATGCATCTGATGAAAATTTTGAGATTGCCTTTTGTTGTCGTAGAAACTTCAAAAACGGCTCATTCAATTGGAAATCGAAAGGGTCTTTTTTTAATAGTTAAAAGTCACTGGAGAGCATCAAGCTCCCCTCCCCTCGCGCACATCAATTCCCAAAACGCAGCTAATCAGAATCTTGAGAAAGCCATTTTGTTCAGCGTAGTTGAAAGGTCTGGAAGTTATGTCTTTGAGCATGAACCCCCCACAGCCCGCAGCGCAAGGGCTGTAAGTTATGCCTCAAGGACATATAAGGTTTTTATGGAAAGGGGGGGGGGGTCTCATAAACTTTGGAGAGGGCTTATTGGATCGGAAATCACATGTTCTAGTTCTCTTTTTAAGATTCAAAGTGATCGGGAGCAGCCCCCCCCCACGTCGTATTTCCCACAAATGCATTGTATAAAAATTTTTAGACAGCCATTTGTTCAAAAATAATCCAAAGATCATATAATAAAATCTTTGGGGTCGATAGAATCCCCCCTGAAAATGGGAGTAAGGGTCGTAAGTTATGACCCAGGGACACAGGGTGGTCTTGTGAACTTTAGAAGAAACTCATTTGATGTGAAATCTACAGTTCTAGTTCCCCTTTAAGAGTCGAACATGATGGAGAGTAACTGGCGCCCTTCCCTGGCATCCTCTTTTGGAAAAACGCATTCAATTGATATTGTGAGATTGCCATTTCGTTCCCTATAGTCCAAAAACCGTATAACAATGTTTTTAGGGTGGACAGAATCCCCCAAACCGCATGGGCAAGGGTTGTAAATTATGCCCGGGGCATATAAGGTTTTTATGGAACGAGTAGTCGTATAAAATTTGGATTGGATGGAACTCAACTGATTGTTAATCGAAAATTTTAGTGCCCTTTTTATGGATGAAAAGTAAATGGAGGGCAATAAGTCCCCCCCACCCCCAAGCCTATCATTCCCCGAAGCATATCCGATCGAAATTTTAAGAGAGCATTTTGTTCAGCATTGTTGAAAGGTCCAGAAATTATGTCTTTGGGGATGTCAACCTCCCCACAGTCCTCCGGACAAGGGTTGTAAGTTAGACAAAAGGTTCATTGTTTACACATAATATATGTTATTGAGAAGAAAAGTATGCATGTTTGAATTTTACTTTCCAAGAAGACGAAGGGTATTCAAGTGAGCCTTTCAGAGAATGTTGCGAGGAGTGTTGAACCAAATAAAAACACGTTATGTGTATACGGATTGTCGAAAGGGTATATCACAGGAATAACTGAGTATATTAATTTTCAAAATTAAGGAATGATAATGGAGATGATCAAAAAGGCAATATTTGCATACTACCAATACTACTACAACTACCACCACTACTGCTACCACACTACTCAGGTTACAGTGTTATGGGGAAATTTGAATTAAATCAAAAGATACTATGTGCATGCACATTGTCAAAATTGCGTATATCAAGAATTGATTTGGGCACTAAGTTGGAACTTTTAGAGAATACTTAAAGAAGAAGATCATGTCACCGAAAGGAAATATGTGCACACTACAGCTAATACTACTATTACTGCTACATTTACTACTACTGCTAGTACTACTACTACTTCTATTGCAACTACTTGTAGGGCTAACGGAATTGAGATGAAAATTTCAAGAAGTGTATGAACGTACAGGTTATCAAAAGGACATATCCGTAATGTCATAGCAAAGGCTAACTGTATTAAGTTGAAACTTCCAGGACTTGATGAGAGGGGTGCCCTACTGCCCAAAAGGCAATAGGTTAATACTACTGCTGCTATTAGTACTACCGCTACTCAATACTGTTACTACGAGTACTACTCAGTACTAATATCAGTACTACTATTGTGACTACTATTACAACTTTGCCTAAGGGCTTGAAGGTGAAATTTTCAAGAATTTTGAAGGGGGAAAGATGAACTGAATCAGAACACGCTTTTTGTGCAGGTTGTCAAAAGGGTGTAGCAGCAATATCTTAGGAACAGTTTGGTGTACGAAGTTGAAACTAAAAGGGGGGGGGGTGTGTTGTGGGAGATGTTGAACTAACCAAAAGAAAATATTTGCGTCCTAATGCTACTGCTTCTACTCATACTACCACTACTGTTACTATTATTGCTACTTCTAGTACTACTACTGCCACTAAGGCTTGGGCTTCTACGATTGATTCTACTACTACTGCTATTAAAACTAAGGATATTAAGGCGAAAAATTCGGAATATATAGAAATTGCATGGAACTAATTCGAAATACACTATGCCCTACACTATGCCCACTTGTCAAGCGGACGCATCAGAAATGCTTCAGGAATAGATTATGGTATGTATTAAGCTGAAACTTTCAGCGTGTGTTGAAGGGGATGTTGAAGAAACCAAGGGTGCTATGCGCATACTGCTACTAATGCTGCTACAACTATTTCTACTGCGCAAGCTAAGGATATTAAGGTGAAGCTTTTAAGAAATATTTAGGTGGATGTTGAAATAAAACAAAGCAAAGTATGAGCATGTGGACGTTCAAAAAGATGATAAAGCAATATCTAAAGAACAACTTACATTACTAATTTAGACCTTTAAGGGTAATTTGTGTGGGATTTTGAACTAGCTAGAAGGCACTATATGTATAGTTTTAATGCTACCACTACAGTTACTGTAACTAATGACATTAAGGGTATTAAGATGAAACTTTTAGGGAACATTTAGGATTTTCAGTTAAATGCAAAAACTGCATGCGCGCAGGTTTTCAAAAGGTGTTATAAGCAATATCATAAGCAACATCACTCTATTAATAGCTGGAAATACCATTGAAACTTTTAAAGGAGCTAATTCGATTCAACATTAAAAGTTCTGGTGCCCTTTTTAAGAGTAAAAAGAGATTGTGAGAGATTGTTTAAGAGTAAGAGAAAAAAAAAGCAGCTCTTCTCTCAAGCTCATTCATTTTCCAAACACATCCAGTCAAAATTTTGAGACAACGATTTTGTTCAGCATTGTAGAACGGTCCGGCAACTATGTCTTTAGGGTTGTTAGGCATGTCAACCTCCCACAATTATGCAATCGGCTCGTTATGCTTTAAAACTAAATTTTGCTTTAAAATAAATCAAAAGGCATTGGTTGCCTTTTATGGTTGCCAATAAGACACCTCGGCAATATATCGAGAACAAATGGGGGTATTAAGTTGAGGCTTTTGGGGATGCTACTATTACTACTTCTGCTCTTACGATTTAAATAAATAAAAAGAGTTTAAGTGTATCCAGGTTGTCAAACAGCATACATAGAATCTTTTGGGAATGAAATTAAGTTTTATTGTTCTGGTCAACGTCAGGATTTATAAAATTAAACTAAAAAAATAATACTGTTTGTGTCAGGATTAAAAACCGTTGAAAAGTTTCTCCAACATACAAATAGCAACCCATACTATGGATCCTTATAGAAAAAACTGAAAATATGCAAGTTATTATTTTTTCCATGAAAAAGACTATGTCAATAAAAACGAACAGAAATTAATTTAAAAATTTGTTTCCGCAAAACAAGTTTTTCAAAGAAAAACAAAAAGTTTCTGTAACCCAAGAATGAGCAGAAATAAAGTCAAATAATCTTCCAAGCGTAAAGCTACCATGAATCACTGTCGATAAATAAATGAAACTGAAAACGAACAGAAGTTACAATAAATATCCGAGTCAAACTCAAAACGAGCAAAAATTAACATGAGTAGAGCTGATAACCCCCACCCCATACCTTCTCGAGACCAGAACATAGTTTGAACATAGACCAGAACATAGACCAGAACACGCTTTACTGAAGACAAAATACGTTTTAAATGTTTTCACTTTTCTTGCTTTCATAAATAAAATATTATCAAAACTTTAAGGAATAAATATCAGTGTATGTCAATTAAACTGACAATCCACGGTCGTTTTTTTTTCAGTAAACCGCAAATTGTATTCTGGTCTTGAGAAGGCATGGGGGCTATCAGTCCTACTCAAGTCAAATTTTGGATTGTCTTGAGTTTGAATCGGCTATTTATTGAAATTTCTGTTCGTCTTGAGTTTCATTTATTTATTGTTGACTTGTGGTAGTTTTACGCTTGGAAGATTATTTGACTTTATTTCTGCTCATTCTTGGCTTAATGGAGCTCTTTACTTTTCTCTGAAGAACTTGTTTTGTGGAAAAAGTTTTTTAAATCAATAGAATAAATCACACATACATACTAGATACATACTAGAAAAACAGAAACCCAAATCACTTTTATTGAGAATTTTTTTCTCTTCTTAGTAATGTCATATGTATTTCATATACTTTATCGACTCCTACCTCTTCTCTATTTTTCTCCTTTTAAATTATCTATTTCATTGTTTGCTTTTTGTCAGGAATATATTCTTGGCTCTATTTCGTAAAGTAGCTACTCCAGAAAGTCCTTCCATCAACTTTTGTTGTGTACTCTTTAGTTTAAGAGAAAAGGATGATAAGAGGAGACAATTGTCATTACTAATAAACTACATAGAATAATACTAGAAAGCACTAGCTTTTAGAAAATGTTATTGTAAAGGATTAGTTGGCAGCTATTTGCTTTTAGGCAGGGAAAAATAGCTTTACGTTAAAAAAAAAAGAATACACGTTAAGTAATCTAGTATGAATAAAAACACTTAAAATGAGGGGTATTGGCTTATAAAAGATTGCAAACTTAATACAAAAGAAATTTATAACGATGAAACAATAAAGCTTAAAACGAACACAAAGCCTATGGCTTACTACGTTTTTGTTAAAAAAAATTGAATAAATGCGATGAACAATGATGTCAAACTTAGAAAAAGTAAATCACCACGAATAAGAATAGTTTTGCCACACTTCAGCCCTCCCCCAGACCAGTACTTGTCACAATGCTCTCACACCTTCAAGAATCTCAACATAAGAAACACAAAATATAAGAAACACTCAATCCAATTTCCAAGTTCTCAAAAATCCCCGAAATCACAAGCTAAACAGGGGCGTAGTGCATGATCTAAAACCAAACAATCAATAAAACTGAATTAAGCCTAAAATTGAAACAAATGAAATAATTTTCTGACAAACATTAAAACTCAATCTAGAGACATTAACTTGTAGGAAGACCACAAAAAAAGTTATTAACTACAAAATATTTGGCATTCTTTTTGAAGATAAAAAAAGCCTGTAACAGCTTTGTGCAGACTCTGAGAGTGTGTTCCAGACTGTTTATGTTCCAGTCCTGGTTGAACTTCCTTGAAGTAATGATGCTTGTCACAATTATTGGTAGATGCTGGTTGGCAAAGAACAACTCGTGGATTTTGGATTTTTACCACATTAACAAGGTCAATTACAGAGGTTAATAAGGTAATTGACCCGAGAACAGGTTCTTGCGGAACGCCAAACTCTACTTCGGAGGGGTTAAAAAAGAGTGGATCTTCCGAGATGACCAGATAAATATGAAGGAAACCAAGAATGAGGACTACCTCTGATACCAATGTGGAACAATTTCCGAAGAAGAATCTTGTGTGCTAATGAGTCGAATGCTTTTCGTACATCGAGAAATAGAATAGCAGGTATCAGACCAGAATCAACAACTGAATGTAAATCATGGGAGTTACATATGCTTGCTTGGTTGAGTGCTTTTCCCTAATTCCAAACTGAAAACCATGAAAACATGTTTAAAATCACAAAAATCTAGGAGTCGAGAATGCATAGCGTTTACGAAAACTTTACTAGATACTTATAAGAGAGATTAAATAAAAAAAAAACAAGTTTTTTTTAACTGAAAGTAAGGAACGACGTTAAAACTTAAAACGAACGGAAATTATTCCGTATATGAAAGGGGCTGCCCCCTCCTCAACGCCTCGCTCTTTACGCTAAAGTTTTTTATTGTTTAAAAAAATAGAGTTGTGAGAAAGTC
>JAQQPU010004098.1:33226-43271 GCA_029168905.1 Artemia sp. Kazakhstan ARC1039 | reverse complement strand
ATTGGAGAGGGTCTGGTGGAGGTTTAAATTAATGACTAATCATCCTGCATTTGAATTGAGCCTGAATATAGGTGTTTCTGGGTGATAGCTTCTTTCTTTTTGCAAATTAAATAAAAAAAAACAAGTTTTTTAGTACTTTTAATAAAGCTTCCTACTGTTCTAGTTAAACGACCCTTGTGTTTCTGGAGTCGTTCGCGAAGAATTGGGACAAAATTTGAACTTTAGTGTAAAGAGCTAGGTCTTGAGGAGGGGGCAATCCCCTCCATACATGTAATAATTTCTATTTCGTTTTAAGTTTTAATTCTATTCCTTTCTTTCAGTTGAAAAAAAACTTGTTTTTTTTGTTTAATTTCTGATCGTCTTTTCAAATAATGCCAGGAAATATGACCCCACCTCCACAGAAAAATCCCCCTCCCCACGGAAATATTGTGTAGACAGTCAATCTTTGTGATAATTTACCCCGGCCAATAACCCTTAACAATTTCACGAGTAAAATTGAGACTGGAAGAGAATGTAAGACAAATAAAAATAATTTTGTATAGGAATTCTGGCGAATTCGTCCAGTGTATAATTTCGCCTGACAAATTCACCTCCTGAAAACTTCGCTTCCCATGGAAATTTCCCCGGGAAAAAAACCTCCTCCACCCGAAAATGTATACATACTTCACAATAACAAATATATGTGTAAGCAATGGGCAAATTTTATAACTTAATGAACTTTTCACTGGCGGTGTGGGAGGTCACATCAAAAGTATAGTTATTAGGCCTTTCAACTATGATAAGCAAAATGGTTATCACAAAATTTTGATCAAACGACTTTGAGAAAAAAAGGGCCGGGGAGGGGGCCTGGTTGAACTCCAATTTTTGTCACTTAAAAAGAGTCTTAGAACCTTTAGTTTCCATTCGAATGAACCCTCTTACGATGTTCTTGGACTACTGGATTGATACAATCAACCCAGGGAAAAAATAATAATAATAAACATGCATCCGTAATATTTCTTCTGGCAAAAAAATACATACTTCCACATTTTTGCAGATAGGAGCTTGAAACCTCTACAGAGGGGTTTCCTGATAAGCTAAATCTGATGGTGTGATTTTCGTTAAGATTATATGACTTTCAGGGGTGTTTACCCTTTTTTTTCGAAAATCAGGCAAAATCCGGCCCCCGTTAATTAGAATAAATAGCTCTTATGAAAGTACTAGAAAAACTTCAGCGTAAAGAGCGGGGCATTGATTAGGTGGCAAACTCAATCATATACGTAATAGTTTTTGTTCGTTTTAAGTTTTGGTGTTGAAAAGTTTTCAGTGGAAATATTTTTCAGTTAATAATTTGTTTTTTTTTAGTTTCTGATCGTTTTTTTTTTAATGCTGGGAAATCCGGCCC
This sequence comes from Artemia sp. Kazakhstan ARC1039, assembly GCA_029168905.1. Taxonomy (NCBI): domain Eukaryota; kingdom Metazoa; phylum Arthropoda; class Branchiopoda; order Anostraca; family Artemiidae; genus Artemia; species Artemia sp. Kazakhstan ARC1039. The sequence continues at coordinate 41,887 of JAQQPU010004098.1, read as the reverse complement.
CCCTTCATTGCAATGTCCCTTCCCCCATGAAAACTTCCTCCATGGAAAGATCTCCTCAGGCAACCCATGATCCACCCCCCCCCCCACTGCCAGAAAAAATCCCTCCTGAAAACTTCTGTATACTTCCCAATAACCAACACTGTATGTAAACATTGCGCAAAGTTCATAACTTCCATCCCTTCCCTCGGGGACTTCGGGGGATTAGGTCATCCACAAAAACATCCAATAAGGCAAATTTTCTAAGTCACGTAACTTTTGATGGGTAAAATTAAACTTAATGAAATGTATATATATGAAATCAGCATAAAACTATGATTCTTTTGATGTATCTGCTGGTATCAAAATTAGCTTATCAGGGTTTCCTGATAAGCTAAATCTGATGGTGTGATTTTCATTAATATTCTATGACTTTTAGGGGGTGTTTCCCCCTTTTTTCGAAAATCAGGCAAATTTTCTCAGGATTGTAGCTTTTAATGGGTAAGACTAAACTTATGAAACTTATTTGAAACATATTCGAAATCAGCATAATAAGCCAATTCTTTAGATTTATTTGTTGGTATCAAAATTCCGTTTTTAGAGTTTCGGTGACTATTGAGCCAGTTCACACCTTACTTACAGTTCGTTTTCACGAACTGTCTGAAAAATGTTTTCTTTGTAGCACTGTATAAAGATAATATATTTATTTATATTATTTGTATACTGTGCTTTTATATACTGTTATCTATTATTTATATACTGGGCTTTGTAGTCTAAAAGACTACATTCATTTGTTTGCCGGCAAAAAAGGTGGAGAGGAGGAGCGGCATCTTCAACATTTTCACGGAATTTCCCAAAGGGAGGGGGGGGAGACAATTATTCCCAAAAGCTTGGTTTCTTATAGAAGCTTGTAGGGAAATATTGGGCTTTAAGTGTTTTTTTTTTGTGTTTTAGAAAGTTGGCGGCAACCAAATGTAAGTAAGGAGTGACTCTCGCTAACAGTAATTAGAACTGTAAAAATAAAATTTTATAGCAATATGAACATGAATAGAATTTACTTTTTATTTTGGTTCAAAATATATAAAATTCCTTAAGTTTAATATTACCCAACAAAAGTTAGAAGCCTGAGAAAATTTGCCTTATTTACGAAAAAAAAGGGAAAACCCCTAAAAGGATGAAATAATTATCCCATAAAATCCAGCATATTACAAAACTCTATTACAAAGGTTTCAAGCCTTATCTATATTAAATAATTTTTTTTTTTTTTAACTGAAAGTAAGGAGCGACATTAAAACTTAAAACGAACAGACATTATTCCGTATTTGGAAGGGGCTGTCCTTTCCTCAACGCCTCGCTCTTTACGCTAAAGTTTTTATTGTTTTAAAAAATAGAGTTGTGAGAAAGAGTAAAACTTAAGCGTAAAGAACGAGGCGTCGAGGAAGGGGCAGCCCCTTTCAAATACAGAATATTTTCTGTTGATCTTAAGTTTTAATGTCGCTCCTTACTTTCAGTTAAAGAAAACTTGTTTTATTTATTTAATTTCTTAACGTTTTTAAATTAATGCCGGTTTTGATTTTGGCTCACCGTACATGAATAATTAAAACGAAATTTGCCTATTAATTTACTTTTTTTTGCTAAATAGCCTTCTCGAAAGTTGTTTAATTTTATTTACGAACGTTCTATTAGTAATAAATATACGTAACGTACGCATTAACTTACGCAACGTTCTTCTATATTCGTATATTTTTATTACGTATATTAGGGGAGTCCCCCCCCCAGTCAATACCTTGCTCTTTACGATAAAGTTTGAATTTTTTCCATTTCTTTAAGAATGACCTCTTAATCCCTAAGGCCGTTAATTAGAATAAATAGTTCTTATGAAAGCACTAGAAAAACTTCAGCGTAAAGAGCGAGGCATTGATTAGGTGGCAAACTCAATTTTATACATAATCATTTTTGTTCGTTTTAAGTTTTGGTGTTGGAAAGTTTTCAGTTGAAAAGTTTTCAGTTGAAAACTTGTTTTTGTTTTAGTTTCTGATCGTTTTTTTTTTAAATGCTGGGAAATCCGGCCCCCCTTCATAGTAATGTCCCTTCCCCCATGAAAACTTCCTCCATGGAAAGATCTTCTCATGTAACCCATGATCCACCCCCACCCCTCACTGCCAAATCCCCCCTGAAAACCTCTGTATACTTCCGAATAACCAATAGCCTACTATATGTAAACATTGGGCAAAGTTCATAACTTCCATCCCTTCCCCCGGGGACTTTGGGGGATTAAGTCGTCCTCAAAGACATAGTTATTATATTTTTCGACCATGCCGAACAAAATGGCTATCTCAAAATTTTGATCAGGTGATTTTGGGAAACAAATGAGCGTGGGAGGGGGCATAGTTGCCCTCCTTTTTTCGCTTAAAAAGGGCATTAGAACTTTTAACTTCCATTCTAATGAGCCTTCCTACGATATTTTAGGACTACTGGGTAGATACGATCTCCCCTAGAAAAAAAAACAAAAAAAAAACAAAAAAACAAACAAACAAATAAACATACATCCGGGATCTTTCTTCTGGCAAAAAATACAAAATTCCACATTTTTGCAGATAGGAGCTTGAAACCTCTATAGTAGGGCTATACGCTGAATTTGATGGTGTGATTTTCATTAAGGCTATATGACTTTTAGAGGGCGTTTCCCCCTTTTTTGAAAATAAGGCAAATTTTCTGAGGCGCGTAACTTATGATGGGTAAAATTAAGCTTAATGAAACGTATATATTTGAAATCAACATAAAAATCTGATTCTTTTGATGTATCTATTATATCAAAATTAGTTTATCTGGGTTTCCTGATAAGCTAAATCTGATGGTGTGATTTTCATTAAGATTCTATAACTTTTAGGGGGTGTTTTCCCCTTTTTTCGAAAATCAGGCAAATTTTCTCAGGATTGTAGCTTTTAATGGGTAAGACTAAACTTATGAAACTCATTTGAAACATATTTGAAATCAGCATAATAAGCCGATTCTTTTGGTTTACTTGTTGGTATCAAAATTCCGTTTTTTAGAGTTTCGGTTACTATTGAGCCGGGTCGCTCCGTACTTACAGTTTGTTACTACGAACTGTTTGAAAAACTAAAAATTTTGTATTCATTTTTCCGACAAAGATGATCACGGATGTGTGAAATTTTGATTGTTTGTTATTTTTTTTTCGGGGGTAATCATATCAAACAAATGGCTGTAGAATATCACGAGCTCACTCAGCGAAGCTTCACAAGCCCTCAGCCAGTTATTTTTTTTTCTTTTTTTATCCAAAGAGTAGGGAATGAAATAAAGAGTTCGAGCAAGGAGACTTTTTCAACATCTTCAGCAGGAGTTCTAAAGGAAACTCGTCAAAGAATATAGGATGTCAAACCTTCAGGATATGAATGGGACTGCCCACCACTAATTTCCTGAAATTAGGAAAATGTCCCCTGTGATTTCTAAAGACAATAACATAATTTTGCCTTTGCTGAAAACAATGTTTATTTCTAGCTATGTGTTTCAATTTCTCTCAACTTAAAACGGACTACCAAGATTTCTAAAAAAAAAAATCAATGTGGATTGACAGTTTAATATTCATTCCTGAAGGCCTTAATGATTTCAGATTTATTAAAGTTATAAAAGAGAAAACGTTTAAAATGTACTGTGTTTTGAGTAAAGAGCAAATTAGGTTCTGGTCTGTAGAAATCACAGGAGGCGGTAGCCCTGATCCGCCCTGTGGTAGTTTTTACTCCTTTTGAGCTTGACTTATTTGTTTGTTGTAATATCGGTTCGTTTTGGGTTCATTTATTTATTGATAATGATTAATGGTTGCTTAAGGTAGAAAAATCACTTGACTTAATCTCTACTCATCTTTGATTTAATTTAATTCTTTATGTTTTTTGAAAAATCCCTTTTGTGGAAAACGTTTTAAAACTATTATTTGGTTTTAATTGACATAGTTTTTTTCATTGGTTACGAAAATGATATTTCAATCTTTTTGGCTTTTCTCTATAAGAATAAAGATGTTGGCTTTCTTTTCATATGGCGGACAAAATTTTGCAACAATCTTTAATGATAGTTATGCTATAAAGCTTATATTGTTCTACGTCTTTATCACTGGTTAAGAAATGAATATTTTAAATTATTTTGGTTTTTAACTATGAGTATTTAGATTTGGGCTTACTGTTGATATGTTGGTATGTTACTGTTGATACTTTTAATAACAGCTGTATTATGGTACTTTGAATTGATTGGTATGGGGAAATCTATTCAAATATATTGGTAGAAAATCTGCAGGATCTCTGGGGTTTTATAGCACTGACGGAATTCTTATCTCTATCATGTTACAACCTTTGACAAATATTAATAAATTATCTCCCTCCACACGCCCTGAAAGTTTCAGCTTAATTTCCTTAATCTTTCCTGAGATAAGGTGGATACAGCCTTTTGACAACTTTGGACACACATGGTGGATTATAATTTAATTTAATTTTTAATTCAAAAACCCCTCAAAAGCTTAGATTATTACCATTAGCCGTTAATGAGATTTCGCCAATATGCCCCTTGGAAAAAATTGGATCAGTATAGTATCTTTGATTTAGTTAACTAACCTAAAACATATACTGAAGTTCCAACGTAGCAACCCAAGTTTTCCTAGGATATTGCAAAAACTCGCTTTGGACAATCTGAATACATACAGTTGATTTTAATTTAATTTCGCATTCCCGTCATGTTTCCCTGAAAGTTTTAACTTAAGACCCTAATCCATCCTTGAGATATTGCATCTGGGCCATTTGACAACCTGGGTGCACTTAAATTCTTTTGATTTAGTTCAGTAACAATAGTAGTAGGAGTAGTAGCCTATACAATTGCAAACCGGTAAAAGTTTACCCCCGGACAATTCCTCCAAACATCTTCACGTGTAAAATTGAGTCGGCAAAGAGAAAGTAAAACAAATCAAATGAGTTTCGTACAGGAATTCTGGCAAATCCCCCAGTTTAAAATTTCTCTTGGCAAATTCACCCCTGGAAACTTCCCTCCTCACGGAAAATAATCCCCGTGGAAAAGCTCCCCAGCTGAAAATCGCCCCACCCCCAAAAAATGTCTATATATTACGTAAACAATGGATGAATTTTACGACTTACAGACCTTTCCCCAGGGGCTTTGGATGATCATGTTATCCCAAAAGGCATATTTACTAGGTTTTTCGACTATGCTGACCAAAATGGCTATCTCAAAATTTTGATCGGACGACTTTGAGGAAAATACGGGGTGAGTGAGGAGCTAGTTGCCCTCCAATCTTTTTGATCACTTAAAAAGGGCACTAGAGCTTCTAATTTCCGTTTGAATGGGCCCTTTCTCAATACTCTAGAACTATTAGTTAATGCTCAATACTCTAGAGCTATAGTTAGATGCGATCAACCCTGGAAAAAAATAATAAATAAATAAACAGGCATCCGTCACCTTTCTTCTGGCAAAAAACACAAAATTCCTCATTTTTGCAGATGGGAGCTTGGAACTTCTACTATACGGCTCTCGAATATGCTGAATCTGATGGTGTGATTTCATCAAAATGCTTTTACTCTTAGGAGGGGGGTTTCCCCCTTTTTCGAAAATCAGGTAAATTTTCTCAGGCTTGTAGCTTTCGAGGGGTAACACTAAATTTAATTAAAAATATATATTTGGAATCAGCATAATATGCCAATTCTTTTTATACATAGGCTACATATTAATGCCAAAATTCCGTTTTTTAGACTTTCGGTTACTATTGAGGCGCGTCGCTCCTTACTTACAGCTTGTTGCGACAAACTGTTTGATAAAATAAAAAACAAGCGACTTTTTTTCGAGTGAAAACAAAGGGTGGCGTTAAAATTTGGACCATTATTCAAATTTGCCGGGGGGGATTGTTCCGCTTCATGATAAAGAGTGGTGAGAAGAAATTGAAACAATTCATTTTCAGTTTCTCCGTGAAGTGTTCATAAAATGTTTCGCTAATGCGACCCAGTAGTTGAGAATTTTCAGCATACAGGGCAAACAAAGTTAGGTCAATCTACCACATATAAGATTATTAAAACAAAACATGGGAACAACCGCTGGGATGGGGCTTCCAAATGTCCCAACTTTCGACTAAAAATTTTCACTTTATAAATTCTCTTGATTTTAGCTACATTAACAAAATTCCTTCTCCTTTCCTCAGAAATAAATTCCCAAAGACCTAAGTGGTTCATCTTATTCGCTAATGTTGTTAAAATGAAAAAAAAATCATAGTAAAAAAACAACTAAATGAAGAAGCGTTGCATGTTTTTGCTTTTGAGAATTAAATAAAAAAATAGAAGTTTTTCAACTAAAAGAAAGGAGCAACGTTAAAATCTAAAACAAACAGAAATCATTGCCTATATGAAGGGGGGCTACCACCTCCTGATACACTTATTCTTTACATTAAAGTATGAAAGTTCTTTCAAAATACTTCTCATTCAAATTCAGTGGCCCTTGTGTTTGAGCAGCCTTTGTTAAAAAATGTGACAAAAAGTCAAACTTTAGCATAAAGAGTGAAGGATCGAAGAGAAGGCAGCCCCCTTCAATAATGCATTTAGTTTTAAGCTTTAACGTAGCTCATTTTGTATTCTACGGCATTTTGAGCCAAACTACTTCCCAAATCAAAATAATTTCTCGTTGTAATCATGTTGAAAAATTATACAAAAATCACATGAAATTCTTTATATACAGCTAGCTATATGAAAACGAAGTTCATTTATTCCAATTATTAAATATTATTGCTGCTATACTTTTCTTGATTTAATGACTTCCTTAGGCCTGGCAAGCTTAGGGACCTCTGTTAGATATAGCCATATTTCCTTGTTTCCTCAGCTTGATGCTGTATTGCCCGATTGAAACAGTGAATTAGGTGCTCAGCAACGAACATCTCCACCATTAAGATCTGTTTGTCACAGAGCAATTGTTGCCAAGTGTAGTTAAGGAGCAGTAGCTCTAAGGTTACCGAAGGTACTCCTATTGAAGAATCCTTTCCACTTAAGAGTGCTTATAGTAATTGGAACCACTTTCTTAGAGAAGGCACGTGATCAAGTGTACTTTTGTGGTTGGGAGCTTCACTGATTGGGCATAATATGCGTGGGAATCTTGTCAAATTGCTTAGAAAACATTTATAGTGAGAAATATAAAGCCAGGGCTTGTATTAGTCGTTGGTTATCTGCTAGAACGTAGTCAGAGTTTTTACTGGGGTAGGGGCGAGTGAAGATTCTTTTGCTCCATATTTCCTCTTTTGTTTGAATTGATTAATGTATCTTCATAGTTTTATAACTATATTATTATAAAGATAATTCTTAAAGCACATTTGAATGGCATAAAAAATTTAATTCAAAAAATCCAGTTCGAGAATTTTTTTAATGCCAACGGATATTCTGGATGGAAGAAGACGAATATTTTAAGAAGACTACCACTTCCGTTCTTCAGGGGTATAAGACAGGGGTATGAAGCAAAATTTACAATAAAACACGTTCACATTTTCTGAACGAAAACGTGAACGAAATGTGAAACTCTGTGAAATGAGAGCAACCTGAGAATTTTTTATGCAAAACATCGGATTTCAGATTTTTAGGCATTTTTGAATTCAATCAATTTATTACAAACAAAAATTACCAAGTCGCTAGGAAGTTACAAAAACACTTACAGCGAGGTGGGTATATACGCCTAACTAATAAACAATTGAAAAACCATAAATAAAGAAAAACTTAACCAAAATGACACAGGCTGATGTTTTCAGAATTTCTTGAGCAACAATTGCAAAATTTTTCTTTTGATGTATCTGCTGTTATGACAATTCTGTTTTTTAGAGTTTCAGTTACTATTGGGCCAAGTCTCTCCTTAACTACAGTTCGTTACCACGAACTGTTTAATTATTGCATGACAGTTTTTTATTCCTTTTAGGTTCGAATATTGCTCTTTATTTTTCAGATAATAAAAATAATGCCTGCCTACCTATCTGCTAACAGTTGGTGGTTGGATAGATTTTGGAGGGGTTGAAGGCCATATTTGTGCCTCCCATTATGTGGGTTGAAAATCCCGGTTAAAAACTTCCCGGTTAAAAAATTGCGCAACATACAAACCTTTCTGCTATTAAATCAAACAGTTCGTGGTAACGAACTGTAAGTAAGGAGTGACCCGGCTCAATGGTAACCGAAACTCTAAAAACGGAATTTTGGTACCAATAGATACATCCAAAGAATCAGATTTTAATTCTGATTTCAAATATATAAGTTTCATCAAGTTTAATATTACGCATCAAAAGTTACGCGCCTGAGAAAATTTGGCTGATTTTCGAAAAAAGGGGGAAAGACCCCCTAAAAGTTATTGAACCTTAATGAAATTCATACCATCATATTCAGCGTATCAGAAAACCCTACTGTAGAGGTTTCAAGCTCCTATCTACAAAAATGTGGAATTTTGCATTTTTTGCCAGAAGAAAGATCACGGGTGCGTGTTTATTTGTTTTTTTTTGTTTTTTTTCCCCAGGGATAATCGTATTGACCCAGTGGTCCTAGAATATCGTAAGAGGGCTCATTGGAACGGAAATTAAAAAGTTCTAGTGCCCTTTTTAAGTGACCAAAAAAATGGAGGGCAACTAGGCCCCCTCCCACGCTCATTTTTTTTTCAACGTCA
>JAQQPU010004098.1:16332-32826 GCA_029168905.1 Artemia sp. Kazakhstan ARC1039 | reverse complement strand
CACAACTTTATTTTTTAAAACAATAAAGAACTTTAGTGTAAAGAGCGAGGCGTTGAGGAGGGGACAGCCCCTTTTCATATACAGAATAATTTCTGTTCATTTTAAGTTTTAGTGTCGCTCCTTTATTTTCAGTTAAAAAAAACTTGCTTTTTTATTTAATTTTTGAACGTTTTTAAATTAATGCAGGTTTTGATTTTGGCTCACCGTACATGAATAAATAAAAAATTAAATATTAATTCTACTTTTTTTTTGGTAAAATGGCATTTTTGAAAGTTGTTAAATTTTATTTACGAACGTTTTTATTAGTAGTAAATATACGCAACTTACGAATTAACTTACGTATGGTAACGAACTTCTATATTCGTATTTTTTGTTGCGTATTTTAGGGGGTTCGCCCCCTAGTCAATGCCTCACATTTTACGCTCAAGTTCAAATATTGTTCCAATTCTTAAAAAAATGACCCCTTAATCACAAAGGCCGTTAATTAGAATTAATAGCTCTTATGAAAGTACTAAAAAATCTTTGGCTTAAAAGCGAGGTATTCACTAGGGGGCGAACCCATTCATATAAGCAGTAATTTCTGTTCGTTTTAAGTTTTGATGTTGCTCCTTACTTCCAATTGAAAAACTTGTTTTTTTTATTTGATTTCTGATCGTTTTTTTTAAATAATACTGAAAACCCGGTGCCCCTTGATAGCAATATCCCTTCCCCCATGAAAACTTCCTCCATGGAAAGATCCTCTGACATAACCCTCGACCCCCCCCTTCCACTACCAGAAAAAGTTCCCCCTGAAAACGTCTGGATACTTCTCAATAACCAATACTATATGTAAACCTTGGGTGAAGTTCGTAACTTTCAGCCCTCTCCCCGGGGACTTTGGGGGATTAATTCATCGAAAAACACATAGTTATTATATTTTCGACCATGCTGAACAAAATGGTTATCTCAAAATTTTGATCGGGTGACTTTGGAGAAAAAAATGAGCGTGGGAGGGGGCCTAGTTTCCCTCAATTTTTTTGGTCACTTAAAAGGGGCACTAGAGCTTTTAATTTCTGTTCGAATGAGCCCTCCCACGATATTTTAGGTCCAGTGGGTCGATACGATCATCCTTGGGAAAAAAAACAAACAAAAAAACAAATAAACACACATCCGTGATCTTTCTTCTGGCAAAAAAAAAAATACAAAATTTACATTTTTCAAGAATGGAGCTTGAAACCTCTATAGTAGAGTTCTCTGATAGACTGAATCTGATGGTGTCATTTTCATTTAGGTTCTATAATTTTGAGGGGGTGTTTCCCCTTTTTTCGAAAATCAGGCAAATTTTCTCAGGCGCTTAACTTTTGATGGGTAGGACTACACTTGATGAAACTTACATATTCGAAATCAGCGTTAAAATTTGATTATTTTGATGTATCTATTGGTATCAAAATTCCGTTTTTTAGGGTTTCTGTTACTATTGAACCGGGTCGTGCCTTATTTACAATTCGTTATCACGAACTATTTGATAATTAGACAGGGGAGCGGGGGCCAGGGCCTTTGGAGAGGCTACTGGTCCCCTTTGGTTCTAATCGTACCTATTGAGAATTTATGCGCAATTCCGGTGCAGAGTGCCTTATATGGGTGAGGCCGGAGGAGGTGTTGAATAACCCAATATATCACTTGGGTATTACGATCATATAGATTGTAGCTCCTTGCATGTTTCTGGTTAGAAAAGATGCAGCATGCCCACTTTTCTGATACCTTAGATTGCTTATCCAACAAGTCAGAACATAGCTCGTGATCTCGCTTACTGTGGACTTACCTTGCTCTTCAAACTACTCTGGCCTTAACTAGTCTTGGGATAGATTCAGGTCTTTGCTGGTTTTTGCATGTAGTTTGGATTTGGTAGGATTTTGATTCAAGTGGCAGAAAACCTGCATAATGGATTCAACTTGTTTTTCGCACCGCGTCTGAATTTAGCCAATTTTACATTAAGTCGGAACTTCGCTTCCTTTGGTACTGAGTCAGAAATTAACGCGTTTTTCAATTGGATCAGGACTTGGCTCATTTCCATACTGATTCAGGACTTTGATCTCTTTTAAGCGGAGTCGGGACTAAGGCTAGCTCTTCTACCCAGTCAGATCTTCACTCGATTCTGCATCAAGCCATTTTTGGATGATTCTTGTTTAAACAAGATGCAATATACCTACTTTTTGCTAAAACGTTCCCTATGGAGGTGGGGAGGGGGCCCAATTTTTCATTGGGCATACAAAAATTTCAATCACAAAGTTTTTAGTTTTTTTGCGTCATTCCGGCTTTAGCATGGTGTAACAATGCCACTGTATCTACTAAAATATAAATGTGAAGAGTGGGTCAATTGCGCGACGTGGGGCCCTTAGGGATGCGGGAAAGTATTCCTCCTTTAGAAATTTGTTTTGACCTTTAAGTCATTTCGAGCAGAATTGTCATCTGAAAAAGGATCCAATGGTGCATGGGGGCTACAGGGGTGCCAAGGGGCGAAAAGAGTTGAAAAGTTGAACCGGTTTCCTCTACTTACTTTTAAATATAGAAAAAAACGATAATCTTCAGTTCTGATCGAATGATCTTCCTCCCATGTCTCTTAAAGCATTCCTTCTATAAAAAGTGACATCGCTCTTCATTTAGTCAACGTAGTTGTGTTGACTATGATCTGTTTTGGTTTTTGACATTCTAATATAATATCTTTAATATATTTTCCCATTTACTATATTTTGAACATTACGTTTAATGAAGTTCATGACTAGGACATATTTGACATCAAAATGCCCCTTTAACTATTCCCCAAACTTCCACCTTATTTAATAGCTAGGTTTGGCGCACTTACTATGCAATTTTTAATTAGACCGTTTTGGGTGAATTTTTCATTTTAGATATGGAGCTCTGATCCACCCTTTGAGCACCAATAACGTGCTTCAATGCAATACAAATGAAAAATAACTTCATTAAGACTGAACTAATGACTTCTTTCTTTAGTTACTTTCAGGCTAATTAACTTGCAATCTCACTAAAAAGGAAAAAATGCAAAGAGGAATATTAATTTGTTCTTTTGGGAGCTTTTTTTGACAAGGGGGTGGGGATTTTGAGCCACACCTGACTAGATGACCTTTTGTATTTTAACTCTAACATCACATGCCACTCTTATACGGATGGCTAGGCAATTAAAACCTTATTATTCACCAAATAAGGTCCCATTCATAAGTTCCTATTTTCTAATAGACTTAGAAATTAAAAAAAAGAAATAAAGTCTGTTTTGCATTGTAGCCTATATTTTTTGAAAGGTTGGTACCTGCCAAAAATATCTTGGCTGTGAAGCAGTTTTGTATAATTTGGTAATATCTTAAAACAACAATGTTAAACATTTCCTTTAATGATTCCCTTTTACTTTATAATAATACCCATAATTTTTCTTTTCATTTTGCTGACTTGAATATTAAGAGAGAGATAGAGAGAGAGTGATATTAAAATATATTTATTTATTTGTTTTCTAAATGACATCTTTCTTTATGTTTTTCTTTGTTTTCTATTTTTTTTTTCTTTTGTGCATTTACAATTCTTGTGCACCAGCGAGGCTTGAGTTGTCTTTTCTTAGCGCAGTTATTGGGATTAAATATAGCTAATATATGCAGGAGGTAATTTTGTAATAAATAAATTGAACTAAATCAAACATATACCAAGGTTCCGCAATATTATTGATAGTGAATATATTTATACATATACTTGTACATTCAAAATATATGTTTTTATGTATGACAATGTTGCATCAACAAAAAAATAACATTAATTTTCTTAAAGCAATCTGAATAACAAATGCCCGAAAAGGAACCGCAAAATTTAAATTCATTTAGAAATATTTAAGTTTAATAGGATGCGATTAATATCAAAATAAATTAAAGAAAATCGGGTAAAACTTTCGTGTTTTGCGTCCAGCATTTATGAAATTTTGAGAATCATGAGACTTGAAAATAAAAATCGGCATTGTGCAAAAAACGACGTGCACAGGAAGCAGGTCTTTTGTCCAGTGACTGCATCCAAAAATCTGAAAATATTTAAAATTCTTCTACTTTCAACATAGTTTTCCCATTTTTGTCCAAGCAAATAATGGCCTGTGTGTAAACATTGGGCATATGAATTCGCAAATGGACGTTATTCTTCTTCACTCGATCAGGTATGGCACAATTTTTCATGGTATCCATGCACGCCTTAAGTGAACGCTTGCAAGACAATTCAAGAAAGTTGAATTGCCGTTAGTGTGTGTTGTTTGCAGTGCATTGCAAAGTTAATTCCCCTTTTTCTGTTTTTTTTAACAATTTTAAATTGTGTATGTCAGGATGGCAAACGTGGTAAACAAGTATCATAGTCATTTTAAAAATGGAATTTTTCTGACTCGTAAAAGAGTAATAAAAATACTTATAAACAAAATATGTATACATTTTGTACAATTTTTCTGTTAATCCCCCCCCCTGAAAAAATAGAAATAAGTAAGTTGTTTAAGTTATACTTTATCACTTTAAACAATTAGACTTGATTTTCATTGTAACTAATACTTTAATATCACTTAAAGTAAAATAATATTTTACCTTTATTAGAGTCCCTTTATTCTTGTTTTGTTTACCTAGTTTTTTTCAGTTTGAGAATAAAAGGAAATCTTGCTGCTAACCTCAACATGCTGTAGAAAGAATTTTCTTTCCGCCTCTGTTAGAGACAGGTGAAGAACAAATCTTTGTCCCTTCCGGGGTGAAAACCGATGCGGTTTTATTAGGCAAATAAAACTTCCTAAACAAGATTAAAAGACACCCTTATTGTATCGCCCATTATATAGATATACCGAGCCTTAATGCCTATTAATTTCGATTTGCTGAGTCTTAAAAGGCACTAGACTTTGTGTCTGTGGGGACCTCAGCATAATCAGAGCCTCGTGCTACCATTATAGTTTGATGACCATTATTCTTTTTATAAAGTTCAAGTGGATCGGAAATAGTTGGATAATTAGGCGGGGGATTCTAAAGACTCATAAAACTTGGATACATTGATTTGGCAGAAGGAACTAACCGCAATTTTTGCATTGATTACAAACAATTTGCCTGTCATATGACATCATCATTCCATTGTCAGACTTGAGAAGACAGTTGTAAATTTAATAGTACCGTAGTTGCAACGATGATTTTTAAGCCATGAAGGCCGCGATGATGGCTTGAATTTGAAAAAAAAAATATTGTGGCTTGAATTTGGACATAATATTAAAAAGAAAAACTTTGTTATATGCCTAAGAGTAAAGATTCGAGTTATAAACCTTACCTTTCATCACATTCCTGGAGTTAAAAATCCTAGCGACTATTTGAGCCGCCCTAGTTCTGAATTTGTTGAAAAATACAGAAAAGTTAATCTTGATGAGTTGGAACAGGAATTTGACTGCCTTCAAGGTCAATATGTTGATTTTATTGGACTAGGAGAGAAGGAACTCAGACAGGCTCAAAAGCGCGATAAAGAAATAAAAGCAGCGTACAAATTTTTGGAAACTGTACCCGGAAAACGATTTGATTTTCGGGAGATGGAGTCTCAGGACTCGGACACAAATTCTGTAATTTGTAATAGTCGGTCGACCGTAAGGGGTAGGCCTATCGTGCCTATTGGTCACGAGCAAGTCATGACAAGGGGTCATGTAATCCAGAGGGAAGCCATTGGGGCCCCTCTAAGGGATGCAGAAAAGGGTTGCATCCATAGGGATGCAGAAAAGGGTGGCATTCCGGCGCGCAAAGGTGGCACAAGCTTGTGCTCACAGGGAAATCATGATCATGAATCTGGTATAGAGTCTCCCAGGCTAAAAATTGAGGCAAATGAAGCAAACGTATTACCAAAATGGCTTCTAAAATATGAACTGGTAATTCATAATGGGCTAGTTTATGCAGTCGATAGTACTGGAGATAAAAGACGTGTAAATAAATATAAAATTTTGGTACCAAAAGAACTTATCTCCACAACCATTGCCTTAATGCATAACAAATTATTGTTAGGTGCCCATCAAGGGTATATAAAAACGCTAGAACGAGTACGCGAATTTGCAGTTTTTGAAAACTTGCCGGTGCTTGTACAAAATTATGTCAAAAATTGTGATTCATGTCTCCGTCGAAATATAACGGGTCCTATGCTGAACCCAAGTTTGGCTGAAAATATTCCTCCGTCGCACTTATTTCATGCATTTTCTATAGATAGTAAATTCGCTCATAATAAAATTCTTTTCATGCTACAAAACTTAATTTTGATTTCGAATCATTAGACTTCAAAAAAATTCATAGCTTTCTCGAGAGAGAGATGTATTCTGAAAAAGGCATAAACAGCCTAAAATCTATTTTGAGCAAAACAAAATTACACAGAAAAATTGAATCAGCACAGTCCACGAGTATTGGGATCATGACTGGCGGCACGTTAATTTTCCTAATCCTTATCGGAATTGCCACGGTGATTCTCCTCAAATTAAGGAAATTATGGATTGATTATAGAGAAATGAAAAAAGTGGTTTTAGAATAGTCGAACAAGGGGACAATGAATAATAACAAATGTGAGTAGTGAAGGAATAAAAATTAATTTAAAATGTTTGAAAAAAAAAGTAATAAAAATGTATTTTTTTCAATAAAAGAGAGGGGGAGAAATGTAAAGATTGTTGCTAGGCTTACGCAAGTAAGTGTATTTCTTGTATTTAGTGTTTTATTACGTTAAGGGTATATTTTTTGTATTTAGTGCATGTTCCAATTCAAGGGTATAGTTAGGTATGTGTTGTTTTATGTACTTGTTTCTGCTTTCTTTTCTATTCAAGGTAGTGGATCACATGACCAAAAACCTGCCAGCCAATGAGAGGCTACTTTGGGGGGTCATGAAACCAGTATTGTATGCTTGGGCCTTGGAAGATAAGAAGGGGGAAAAGACAACTTGTGGACAGTTCAGCTTTGAGAACCAACAGTGACAACTGGTTAGAGGAACACCGCTGGGAGAGTTCGAGCAACCTCCATCTTTCTATAATATACGGTGCGCTGGGAGAGTTTAACAATAACCTCCACATCACTGCCGTCGGAGAGTTCCAGTAACCTCCACTAGCCAACCTAGACGGCGAGCTTGGAAAGTGTAGCAGCCACTTCCAAATCAACGGTGCCAGCCGGTGCAAGTTGACTATAGCTCGGATTCTCTACGGCTTCAAGAGGACTGTTCACAAGTGTACTCTAGTATTGTATTTTGTTTATTCGTTTATTAAAGTAGTTTTAGCAACCTCTTGAGTAGATACGAATCCTGCCTACCACGCTACCCAAGGTCTTGTCCTCGTGGAGGCTTGATCACCCCCCACTGGGGACCAATAAGACGGTATCTCTTTAGAGAAATATACCATACTTCACACTTTCTAAAAGCCAGAATATAATTTGTACTTTACTAAAAAAAATTCAAATGAGTTTACTGGAAAAAATGTGCATTGCCAGTTTAATATACATCTGCTGATATTTATTCCTTAAAATCTTAATTGATTTTTTTTTCTTAAAGTTATAAAAGTGAAAACATTTAAAAGAATTTTTTCAGTAAAGTAAAAATTATAATCTGGCTTTTAGAAAGCATAGGGTTTAGAACCCTACTCAGATTAATTTCTGCTCGTTTTGAGTTTGACTTATTTTAATTTCTGTTTGTTTTGGGTTTCGTTTATTTATTGATTCTGATTTGTTGTAGTTGTATGCTTGGTAGATTATTTGATTCTATTTTTGTTCATTTTTGGTTTAACGGAGTTCTTTACTTTTTTTGAAAAACTTATTTTGTACAAATTTTTTTTTATTAATTTCTGTTCGTTTTATATTGACATAGTCTTTTTCAGGGAGAAAGACTGAGCCTCTTCTGAAATTAAACAACCATCCCTTCCATAAAAACCTTAAATACCCCCTGGGCATAACTTACAACCCTTGTCCCTGATCTCTGGGGTTTAACACTTCAGCTTAACATTCAGGGTCTCTCCTCGTCAATAGATAATTTCAGACAAATTGTTTCTGATGGTCAGCCTAATGTTGTGGGTTTATGTAAGACGTTTTTGGATTCTGGCAATGAAATGCTATTGGATACCCATGGTTATAAAATTGAACGTATAAACCGCTGCAAGATGGCTAAAGGAGGTCTTGCCATGTATATATCTTGCAATTTGCATTATTGCTTGCGTGATGACTTATCAAGGAATTATGAAGGTATTTTCGAGTCACAATTTATAGAAATTAGATCTAATGGTATTGATCTAATCATAAGCAATAATTACCGTTCTCCTAGTGGTGCTGTTCCGTTATTTCTTCAGAATCTTGAGGAAATACTTGACATAATACTGAAACGTCCGTGTCATTAAATTATAATGGGTGACTTTAATATAAATTTGATGGATTCAAACTCTTCGGCTTTCAGTTGATTTTCTTTCAACCATGCTTGCCGCAGGAACTCTACCATCTACATCCGTCCCCACACGAGTATGTTACAGCTTCTTTGATTGACAATATCTTCTCTACGCTTAGTTTGAAGGAAAACTCAATAATAGTTAGTGATATCTCCGATCATTTTCCAATATATCTCGATCAGCTTTAAACAGGGGAAGAGTAACCGGGCTCAGGTGTTTGATTCCTATTCTGTTAGGTTTGGCGACAAAGAGTTATCTCTTCTTGGGTCTAAATTAGCGGAAAATTCGTGGAGCTGCCTTGATAATGATAGGATTTTTCTTGTTTATTTGAGTCCTTCTATGGAACCATAAAAGAGGCTATTCTTAGCATTTGTAAAGTACCACCTTCTAATCATAGGTCTAAAAAGACTGTTCTTCTAAACCCATGGATGACATCCGGACGTCTCAAAAGCTGGAGAAGGAAGAATAATCTCTGGAGAGCTTATAAATACGCTACACTTTCAGCAGGTGCTATTCGTCTTTGTCAATTCAAGATCTACCGGAATATATTTAATTCCTTGTGTAGGAAAGCCAAATCTCTCTATTATCTAAATAATTTTGCTGCTTGTGGCAATGATATTCGTAAAACTTGGAAGGTGATAAATTCTGTACTTAAACCCGGTTCTCAATCTAGCTCTTTACCTATGAGTTTGGTCATTGGTGATGGAGCTGTGGAGGGTGAGCTTAATGTCCAAGAGGCATTCATCTCCTTCTTTGCTAATATTGGTAAGAATATTACTTCTACAGTTACTTTGTCTCGGTCTAAGCTGGACTTTAGATCTTACCTCGGGCCATCTTGTGTTAAGTCCATGTTTCTAGAGCCAGTAGCAGTAAGTGAAATTACTAAAATTGTTAACGGCTTGAAAAACTCGTCCTCATCTGGGCCAGATTCTATCCCTACTAAGGTAGTTAAATCTATTCTTCCTTTAATAGTATTGCCTCTAACAAAACTTGTTAATCTTTCATTTGAATGTGGTGTTTTTCCGGATGCTCTCAAGCGTGCTCGGATTATTGTTTTGTATAAAGGTGGACCAAGAAATGATCCGGCAAATTGTCGACCAATTTCAATTTTAGCAGTATTTAGTAAAATATTTGAAAAGGCTATAATAATAATAATTTATTTGAACCCTCTATACATACAAAAAATGAACTTAGAGGAGTATGGAAAAAAGAAATTTATAAACACTTATGAGCACTATATAAACAAAATATGCTATGCTTTCTCGTCTCCTTACTTTCTTAAAATCCAAAAACTTTCTTCATGATTTTCAATTTGGTTTCCGAAAGAAGCACTCCACTAAGGATGCCTGCAATGCCCCTTTTGAATTTTATTCATTCTGGGTTAGATTCGGGATTGATTCTGGCTGCAGTATTCCTAGATATTCGTAAGGCTTTCGATTCCTTAACCGATGAAATTCTTCTATCGAAGATGTCACATTTTGGTATAAGGGGAGATGTATTTTTTTGGTTTCAGTCTTATTTGAAGGATAGGTCAAATTCTGTTGATCCACTTTTCCGGTCACCCTCGCAAGTAAATTTTGGTGCCCCCCAGGGACCAGTTTTAGGGCCTGTGCTATTTTTGATTTATGTAAATGATCCTTATTATGTTGTAAAAAATCAGAAACTTATTAATTGCTGTAGACTTTGTCATCCTAAGACTTCCCTTGCCCATAATAGCAACTATAGTTCGCCTTCTTCTGATGTCCTTGTTTGTTTTGCTGATGACAGCAAACTTGGCACTTTGGGAAACTGCGAATCCCAGCTTCGATTAAATTTGGAAAATTTGTTTGAGAGGGTGGTTTTGCGGCTTGATGCTAATTATCTTACCCTAAATTTTTGTAAGTCCAGTTTTTTTATTTTTTCACGTGTTTCTCCGGTTTATTCCCAGTTATCAGAAATTCACCATCCAAAGGGAATAATTCATAGATGTAAAGACCGATATGTTCGTTTTTTGGGCATTCTTGTTGAAGAAAACCTATCTTTCAAACGTCACATTGATTTTATTAAAATGAAGATATGCAGGAGTCGCGGTATTTTGAGGAAACTTGGACATACTTTTCCTGGATAAATTTGAAAATCCTTTTTCACTGCTTGATCCCATCTTACGTTTCTTACTATCCAATTGTGTGGATGTCAACTTTTCCTTCACTGTTAAAACCACTTTTCTAATGTTTACAATAAAGCTAGAAACGTCATTTAGGAAACTAATCGTTCATTAGTTATACCCTTACTTGATGTTGAGTCACTATACATTCTTTCATGTGCATGTTTTACTTTTTCTCAGCTTCATGGTGACCTACCCCGGCCCCTAAGTGTTCCGCTATCTTTTACCTCTGATCAAAATAATTATAATCTTCGCAATATGACAACTCATGTTTAAGATCCATTTACTCCTTGCATAAGGTCACATTTTAATCCTCTAATGGCGTGTCATATTGTTTGGAATAAGTTGCCTGAATCAGCTCGAGGGTGCCACTCATTCAGTTTGTTTAAAAAATTGTTAAAAATTCTTTGGCTTCGTAGAAGTTATTTTTATTTATGTTTTTATTTTTATTATTATTTTTTTTTTGAGTGTATTTAATCTAATTAATTAATTTATTCTATTTATTCTATTTTTTCTATTGTTTTCATTTTATCTATATTTTCTTTTTTTCTCCTTCGTATGTAAGTAAGTGATCATTTTAAATTTTCTTTTGCTTTTCATCTCTGAGTAAGCAACTCATTTGTCTTCCCCCTTTGTACAGACCAATGAGCCTTTGGGGGAATAATAACATGTAATATTGTATGTTTATCTAATGAAGAATATATCTTATCTTATGTGATATTTAGACTATTTTGAATGGAATGGCTATCTCAAAGTTTCTATTTGACGCATTTTGGGACAATACGACTTGTGCGTAGAGGGGAGGGGGTAGCTGCCCTCTGATCACTTTGACTCTTAAAAAGAGCACTAGAGCGTCTGATTACCAATCCAGTGAGCCCCCTTCAAAGTTTATATGACCATACTATCTATGAAAACCTTATATGTCCCCAGGGCATAAATTAAAACCCTTACCTTGAGGGCTGGAGGGATTTGTTATTCTCAAAAACATAATTTCAAGACCTTTTGGATATGCTTAACAAAATGGCTATATCGAAATTTTGATTGGAAGTGTTTGGGGAAATGATAGGCGTGGAGGGGTGCATTTTCCCTCTGATCACTTTCAACTAATAAAAAGTGCACTAGTCCTCTCAATGTCCATTCGAATGAGCCCTTTTTGAAGCTTCCACGACAAAACTTTCTATAAAAACCTTATATACCCCAAGGGCATAACTCAAGAGCGTCGTCCGTAGGGCTATGGGGGGAGGGTGTCACCCTGAAAGACATAATTTCCAGACCTTTCAACAACGTTGAACAAAATGGCCATATAAAAATTTTGATTGGAAGTGTTTGGGGAAATGATGGGTGTAGGGGGGGGGGTGATTCTCCCTCTGATTACTTTCGACAATTAAAAAGAGCATTAGCCCTCAATTTCCAATCGAAAGAGCCCTTTTTGAAGTTTTTGCGACAAAAATTTCTATAAGACATTATATACCCTAGGACATAGCTTACAACCTTAGCCCTGAGGGCTTTGGGGGGTTGTCATACTCAAATGCATAATTTCGTGACCCTTCAACTACGTTCAACAAATGGCTATATCAAAATGTTGATTGGAAGTGTTTGGGTAAATGATGGGCGTGGGGGGGGCGTTCACCCTCCGATCACTTTTGACTATTAGTAAGGGCGCTAGCCCTCTCAATTTCCAATTTAATGAGTCCTTTTTGCAGTTTCTATGACAACAAAGGCAAGGACCTAATTTCCGGAAATTGCAACTACGTTTAACAAAATGTCTATCTCAAAATTTTGATTGGATGTGTTTGGGGAAATGGTAGACGTGAGAGGGACGTTAGTTGCCCTCCAATCACTTTCGAATATTAAATAGGGCACTAGCCCTTTCAGTTTCCAATCGAATGAGCCCTTTTACAAGTTTCTATGACAACGCTTTCTATAAAACCTTAAATGCCCCCAGGGCATAACTTACAACCATCGCACTGAGGGCTGTGGGGCGAGTGTCATGCTTAAAGACGTAATTTCTGGACTTTTAAACTATGTTGAACAAAATGGCTATCTCAAAATTTTTATTGGATGTGTTTGGGAAAATGGTGGGCGTGGGAGTGGTGCTAGTTTTCCTCCAATTACTTTTGACTATTAAAAAGAGCACTAGCTCTTCGAAGTTTCAAAGTTTTCGAAGTTTCTATGACAACACCCTTAAAAACCTTATATGCCCCCAGGGCATAACATACAATCCTTGCCCTGAGGGGTGGCGGGGGGGGGGGTGTTATCATCGTCAAAGACATAATAACCAGAACTTTTCAACTAAGTTGAAAAAAATTGCTATCTCAAAATTTTATTGGATGTGTTTGGGGAAATGGTAGACGTGAGAGGGGTGTTAGTTGCCCTCCAGTCACCTTCGAATATTAAATAGGGCACTAGCCCTTTCAATTTCCAATCAAATGAGCTCTTTTACAAGTTTCTAAGACAACGCTCTCTATAAAACCTTATATGCCCCAAGGGCATAACTTACAACCATCGCACTGAGGGCTGTGGGGGGGGGGGTGTCATCCTAAAACACGTAATTCCTGGACTTTTAAACTATGTTGAACAAAATGGCTATCTCAAAATTTTGATTGGATGTGCTTGGGAAAATGGTGGGCGTGGGAGTGGTGTAAGTTTTCCTCCAATTACTTTTGATTATTAAAAAGAGCAGTAGCCCTTCGAAGTTTCAAAATTTTCGAAGTTTCTATGACAACGCCCTCCATAAAAACTTATATGTCCCCATGGCATAACATACAATCCTAGCCCCGAGGGGGTGGAGGGGGGGGGGGTTTATTATCGTCAAAGACATAATAAACAGAACTTTCAACTAAGTTGAAAAAAATGGCTATCTCAAAATTTTGATTGGATGTATTTGGGGAAATGGTGGGCGTGATAGGGGGGTTAGTTGCTCTCCAATCACTTTCGACTATTATAAAGGGCACTAGCCCTTTCAATTTCTAATCGAGTGAGCCGTTTTTGAAGTTTTCACGATAACACTTTTTATAAAAACCTTATATTCCCCAGAGTATAATTTACAACCCTTGCCCTGAGGGCTGTAGGGGGAGTTTCATCCTCAAAGACATAATTTCCGGACCTTTCAACCTAGTTGAACAAAATATCTATCTCAAAATTTTGATTGGTTGTGTTTGGGAAACTGGTGGGCGTGAGACGGTGCTTAGCTGCCCTCCAATCACCTTCGAATATTAAAAGGCCACTAATCCTTTGAATTCCCAATCTAATAAGCCCTTTTTGAAGTTTGTAAGACAACTCTTTCAAAAACCTTATATGCCCCCAGGCCGTAACTAACAACTCTTGCCCTGAGGGGTTTGGGCGTTTGCCATCCCCAAAGACATAATTTCCAGAACTTTCAACTACGTTGAACAAAATGTCTATACCAAAATTTTGATTGGATGTGTTTGGGGAAATGGTGGGCGTGAGAGGGGGCTTAGTTGCCCTCCAATCACTTTCAAATATTTAAAAGGCCACTAACCCCTTGAATTTCCAATCGAATGAGCCCTTTTTGAAGTTTCTAAAACAACTCTTTCAATAAGAACCTTATATGTCCCCAGGGCATAACTTACAACCCTTGCCCTGAGGGGTTTGGAGAGTTTGTCATCCTCAGAGACATAATTTCCGGACTTTTTAACTATGTTGAACAAAGTGGCTATCTCAAAATTTTGATTGGATGTGTTTGGGGAAATGGTGGGCGTGGGAGGGGTTTTTGTCATCACTTTTGACTATTAAAAAGGGCACTAGCCCTTCAAAATTTCAAAGTTTTCGAAGTTTCTATGACATAAAACCTTATATGACCCAGGGTATTACATACAATCCTTGCCCTAAGGGGTATGGGGGGGTATCATCCTCAAAGACATAATATCCAGAACTTTCAACTACTTTGAAAAAAATGGCTATCCCAAAATTTTGATTGGATGTGTTTGGGGAAATGGTGGGCGTGAGAGAGGGGTTAGTTGCCCTCCAATTAGTTTCGACTTGCCTATTTAACAGGGCACTAGCCCTTTCAATTTCCAATTGAATAAGCCTTTTTTGAAGTTTCTACGACAACATTTTGTATAAAAAAAACTTATATGCCCTCATCCTCAAAAACCTAATTTCCAGAACTTTCATCTACGTTGAAAAAAATGGCTATCTCAAAATTTTGATTGGATGTGTTTGGGGAAATGACGGGCGTGAGAGTGGAGTTAGTTGCTCTCCAATCACTTTCTACTATTATAAAGGGCACTAGCCCTTTCAATTTCCAATCAAATGAGCTTTTTTTGCAGTTTCTACGACAACACTTTCTATAAAAACCTTATATGCCCCCAGGGCATAACTTACAACCCTTCCCTTGAGGGCTCTAAGGGGGTTACCACCCTCAAAGACCTAATTTCCAGAGCTTTTAACTACGTTGAACAAAATAGCTATCTGAAAATTTTGATTGCATGTGTTTGGGGAAATGGTGGGCGTGAGAAGAGGGTTAGTTGCCCTCCAATTACTTTAAACTATTAATAGGGGCACTAGCTTTTTCAATTTCCAATCGAGTCAGCCCTTTTTGAAGTTTTTACGACAACACTTTCAAGAAAAACCTTATATGTCCCCAGGGCATAACTTACAACCCTTGCCCTGAGGGCTGTAGGGGGAGTTTCCTCTTCAAAGACACAATTTTTTGACTTTTCAACTACGTTGGACAAAATGTCTATCTCAAAATTTTGATTGGTTATGTTTGGGAAAATTGTGGGCGTGAGAGGGGGCTTAGTTGCCCTCCCATCACTTTCGAATGTTAAAAAGGCCACTAACCCCTTGAATTTACAATCGAATGAGCCCTTTTTGAAGTTTCTACGACAACTCTTTCTGTAAAAACCTTATATGCCCCAAGGGCATAACTTACAACCCTTGCCCTGGGGGGTTTGGGGAGTTTGTCATCCTCAAAGACATAATTTCTAGAACTTTCAACCTTAGAGGTTTTTGCGAGGCGCTAGCCATACTCTTATTTTTAGTAAGTTCTATTGTTTTAACTTTCATCCTTTCTTCTATAGCAGTATTTGTCACCATATGTTTGATGTGATTTATCATTTTACCTTTTGTTTGTTTTGGGTTTTGTTTACCCATTGTTAGTAATTTCTGTTTGCTCTAAGTTGGGACTATTGTAAGATTTTTTCTGATTTTATGTTTTTAATTTGGCTCGTTATTTTGTTAAAAAATTTTCAGACATCAAATGATAAAAAATAGCAGATACTTGCAAGTCAAAGGGAACAGTTATTTACAATTTATTTGAAGAGTAGAATTAACTGTTCTGCAAAAAACTTGGAACAACTTTTACATACTTTAGAAGAAGTTCGTCTTAATCGGACGATTTGTTGTTCTTACGGCCTTTCTGGTCTGCATCTTGGCCATAATGTAGAACGTCATCTAATTTTGATGTTACGCCTTTAAAGATCAAGTGTCCCTTCTGTGTTTGAAGTTGTGTTTCTATTATAGATGTCGCTCACGCTTTTTGCACAGCTATGAATTTTGAATTTAACAGAAAGACAATCCATAAAGCACATTGTTCTCACATATTGAAAACCATTATTCATAAATAAGAAAGGTTCTCACAGTTTAGAAGAAACCTTACCTTCGCCTTGGGCGAGTGCTCTCTAGCAATCTATCGTGTAGTGGAAGTATTAGTCACACGAAGGGAGAAATGACATCACTGTCGTAATATAAAATCTAGGCTACTGCCAAAATATCTTAAATTTAATTAAGTAGCCGAAATGTAATAATTTTTCCATATGGTTAAGAATAACCTCTAACCGATATTAAATAAAAAAAAAGCAAGTTTTTTAAACTGAAAGTTAGGAACGACGTTAAAACTTAAAACGAACAGAAATTATCCCGTATATGAAAGGGGCTGTCCCCTCCTCAACGCCTCGCTCTTTAC